>PVKA01012799.1:0-48097 GCA_004027165.1 Ctenomys sociabilis
TAGACCTAGGATAGGCATACCTGGAAAATCTCAAACTTATTAGACTGGCACCCGAATCTCATAACAAGCTAAGGTTATAGCTGCACCAAAGCTCTACACCAAAGGTCAAAGATCAGTGCTATACAAAATGACAAAGAGAAGGGGAAAAATGCAATCCCAGACCTCGAGTCCATCAGGAAGGGCAGAGGACACTAGCTCAAGAATGGTACTTCAGGAACCTCCATGTCCTCTCTGCCTGCTGCACCCAGATTATTTAACTAACATGAGGTTCAATACTGTTTTTGCTTTCTGATATGATTAAAGTAAAAAAAACTGACCACTCTTTCCATGCCAGGCCTTTTGGATCACCTCTAATAAGTTAGCAAATATCTAAAGAAGCAACCTCCCACAAGCTAATGTTGGAATCCCTGTTATGGTAAACTGGTGTTATTGTGATACAGGCTCAGAAAAGAAATGTACAGACAGGCTTCTGCCATCTTCCTGTCCTATAGGACTAAGGTGACAGGGTCTTTGGTTTTCATCCCAATCTTATACAGAGTCCTCCTAGGACAGAATGTCTCCTAGTGCATAAAGGAATTAAAGCTTTTAATTTTCCACTTGAAATATATTTAAATCCCTTTGTTCTGATTTCAGAAAAGTGAAACACTTCTTCCTTTGAAGAACATATAACACCTTACTAGGTATTTTTTTTCATTGATGAGTACAGATTCAGTTTTTAAATTGAAGTGGATGTTGAGACAATGTCTATTGTGTACATTCATATAAATGCCTCATGGCCTTTTATCTGCTTCAACTTTTGTATATTTGAACTAGATGGACAGCTTTTTTAAAAAGGAAAAAAGAGCAGATTCTAATGTCCCACAGATAGGAGTGAAGCACCGTGATAACTCTGCTCTGTGCTTGTTAGTGTTTCCTTATTGGTTCACCATTCAATTTCATAAGTGATTTGGTGAGCAGGGCTCTGTTCCAACAGCTCATTCTACTGATGACAGGGGACCCTTTTGGCCCACATAATTGTTTCAGAGCCACTCACCTGATTAACAGTAATTCAGTGAATGGCTTTAAGTATTGCACTTCACAGTCTAACGTTATGCTGAATACAAAGGAAATTAAGTACCTTTAAAAACATAATTGAAAAGCAGAAAGCATCTATATCAATACAAAACTATTCTGGCATGAATGAACACCTTCCCATCCATCTTACTGGTTTACTTAGCTATTATAGCTTTGGAAGAATATTACTTTGGATTATATGAAACTCTTAGAGATATCTTCCTTACAGCCTCAAATGCAGAATATCCAAGTCTCTTTGTTGTAGATGTTTATATGTTTGCTACAACCTTAGCATCTTGTATATAAGGGAAAACAGAAATTTAAAATATGACCTGGAAAAAACTTCCATATGCCTGTTGTTTATTTATTTGTCATCTAGTCTCTTGGGCTCATGAGCTCCTTGAAGTCTTCTGCCAAATACTAGGTTTCCAAAATCTAGCGCTGCCCAAGGGAAAATAAATAAACACTTTCTCAAGAATAGAGTCAGAAATAAACTGCAGGATGACAGAGATGTGTGGCGTGTGTAACTTTTCATATGAATGTGTCAGCATACATTAGGGGTGGTTAGGAATAGAGAAATAACAGTAGCACCAGAAAGACAGAACCATGTGCAGTGTTAGAACTGAAAAGGGATGGGATCCTACAAAGACAGTAATACGCAGTGCAAAGCTTCAAAACAGCAACCTCCTGCAAGGGAAAGAAACTGGTGGAGATTTTATTGTAGTAAAGGACACAGAGCATGAAGCAAAGGAGAGTTCCAAAGGGAAGAATAAAAGTCAACCTGAAATAAAATGTACAGGACAAAAGGGTCGCAAATGTCTGTGGGCTCACAGCTGATGCAGCAAAGCTTTGTTAGAGGAACTGAACAGAGATGAATCACAGCCCCACGGGCATCTGAGGCATTTTGTGACGGGGAAGGCAGCAGCCCCAGACAAAGACTCGCACTCACAAAAGCAGCTTTGAGAAGTTGGTGTGGCCAACTCCACAGTATCCGGAGGACACACAGTGAGGTCTTCACTGTGATAGGTGGGGGAGCAGCGAGTAACTCTCCAATGAGATGACCTCCATGGGGACTGCTGCGGATGGAGCTGTTTTCCCAGCCTTACCTCTCTATGATTTAAAACAAAACTAATAACTGTGTACTATAATTCAGATTTATTCCTGTAGTTCAGTGATGCTTATAACCAATTAGATTATTGTCAAGCTATTCTTCTTAAATACTGCAATCATTTAAAATCTGTAATGAAGTTAACATCTAAAATATAACTCCTTGAGTGGATCATTTGGTAGCAGCAAAGTTAAATGATCATGCTCCTTTGATCCTGTTTATACTCTTACCTCTACTAAAACCACAGGTGATAAAAAGTGTATAGTCTCCCAAATGGATGATCACCTTTGAAAGATTTTCTTTCCTTTTTTTTTTTTTTTAACTCAACAACTTGTTTCTATGAAAGGTGCTGAATTCAATGGGGGGGAGGCTGATTTGTTTATTCCTGCTTCACCCTGCTCCAGATTTCCCTTATCTTGTCGATTAGAGAGTCACGAATCAGTCAGTGGTAGCTGACAATGTGCATATTATTTCTGGCACGGTACTAAGAACAACATGGAACAGTTCCATCTGGGATCCTCATGGCCAGCAGAAGCGTTCTCAGGCAAATATTTCATACTCCTTTGGGGCTGGTTTTACAACAGATATTTATTCATTCACTCATCATTATTGAGTTAGACTCTATGATGTTTCAAATACTGAGTTTTTTTCTACCCGCCTGAAATCTAGACTCCCATCCTACGCACAGTTCTGTAGATTCTTCACAGTACATAGTAGCACAGTCTATGCTCTGAGCATTTAGGGGAAGGAATGCTCACATCCAATTGAAAGCCCAGGAAGGCAGCCTGCAAAGGGAAATGGAATCGGCTAAAAGTGCTTTAGAAAGTAAAAATGCAAAAGAAATTAATGTGTGCATATTACACAGAAATATGCAATATGTATTCTTACAGAAAGAACATAACATCCAGCAGTGCAGAGTTTGAAAAGTATCTAAGTAGGAGTCAGTCAAGATTTTCTGGAAGGTAGTTTGCATATGAGGAGAATAAAAGGAACAAAGTAGTCAGCCAGCCAGGCACTGTAAAAGGGGACCAGGGCCTGGAGATAGCGGAGCGGCATAAGCGCCTGCCTGGCAACTGCGAGGTCCTAAATTTAATCCCCAGTACAAAAATAAATAAATAAACAAACAAAAATAGAGACCAGCCTTTCCTGACAATTTGAGTTACATTAACAGGACGGGAAGAGTCAGGGAGAGCTCCTAAGTAAAGCAGTGACCTCAATAGTTGTCAATACTTCTTCATATACTGTCAAAAAAATACACTTCCAAATGGAGATATCCTCGAATGTATTTTTTCTACTTTTCAGTAAATCATTTGTAAATAAAAAATAAAAAGTTTTACAGTGCTTTCAATGGAGTGCCAGGTATATCCTGTAAGTACAAAATAGGGCCAGCCAAATAACTCAGTTGATTAAAGCACCTGCAAGCAGGCTCAGGGGCCGGGAGTCTGATCCTGGGACCTACTGGGCTTGCTCTGCCCCAGAGGTCAGGTGAGACTGCCACTGAGACTCAGCGTGGTGGTGTGTGCCTGTACCCCAGCTCTTAGGAGGCTGTAAATAGGTGGATCACTATGAGTCCCATCTAGGAGTGAGACCCTGAACACCCTTTAGACCCTTCTCTAAAATAAAAAAAATTAAAAAAAAAATTCAATTAGTGGACTATAACAATCCAGGACTGGAAAAGCACAAACATGGCTGGCCAAGTAGCTCAGTGGATTAGAGCATGTGCTTACGTAGACTCAGTGGCCGGAGTTCGATATCTGACATGCAGTGCTTTCCACACCCCCAGGAGTGCACTGAGATGGAGATTGAGACCGGGTGTGGTGGTACGTGCCTGTAATCCCAGCTCTTGGGAGACTGAAAACAGGGGGATCACTATGGGTCCCCTCTACATAGTAAGACCCTGTAGACCCTGTATTCCCTCCCTGTCCTAAAATGAAAGCAAGAAAGAAAGAAAGAAAGAAAGAAAGAAAGAAAGAAAGAAAGAAAGAAAGAAAGAAAGAAAGAAAGAAAGAAGCAAGCAAGCACAAGCAATTACTTGAAAAGTTAATGGTGGCAAAATCATTGTTCCTTAGAATGATTGGACACATTTAAGGACACGGATCAGAAAGACACAGAAAACAATGAAAGCCAAAGGTCATTGATGCCAGGCACTACCATGTCATTAATAAGGACCAAGTCTGATAAGTGACCCACAGACTTTTGAGAAAATAACTAGTGACAATAAAAGGGAGGAAAAGATTAATTACCTGGTAAAAGAAAGGGAAGAGACAGAGAAAATATATATTTTCAAAAAACATTTGAAAAAGAAAGGAAAAATAAAGACTTCCTTTTTTAAACAAAAGTAAACAATAAATGCATATTTAATATCAACTGGAGACATAGTTAAGTAAGTTAACTAAACGTGGACAATAAAGGCTCTAGCATGAGAGTGATTACTAAATAAAATCTAGTAATGAGCATATGTTAAGCACTGTTACAAATTGCTATCTATGTTAAACAATGTGATATATGAAGGTGAAAATAAACAGTTGTTACATGCACAAAATTTACAATTACAGGGAGACTCACATAGGACAAACACATAATTATAATGTAATAACCACTTCACTTGAGGCATTTACCAATTGTTATAAGAGCAGAGGAGGAACCAAAGTGTGCCTTGGGGATTTAGAGTAGGTACCAAGGGCGCATTTTCTCCTTTCTCTGTTAATTGAGTTCTCATATAGCTTTAGCAGAGTCACACTGATTCCATCAAGCCCATATGGTTCGGTGCAGTTAACCACAGTCTCTAGCTCCAGAATAACTCTACGACCCTGGGCCATCCAGTCTGAATAACACACCTTTATCAGTTGATTTGAGAAGAAGAGTGAAACATCTATAAGGCCATTCAAGATTCCCCTCACCGCTCCCAGAACTTTTTCATTAAGATTTTGAAAGAAAAATTAAAACAAGCTGTGAAGTTAATTATGAGAACAATCATTTGTCATGGTGAAGTCTCCAAGACTGAAGTCACCAAAACAGGTAAAATATAATATAGATGCTAATATCCTTGATGAATCCATCATTGTCTATGTTTTTAGAAAGGGAAAATACAATTTCCCTTTTAGAAGGGAAATTCCAATCTGGCTGGAATACTTGATCTCAAGAAAGTCTGGTTTAGAACAAGAAGCAAACAGAACATTCTAGAAACAGCACTTCAAAGCAAAGGAAAAATCAAAGTCCTCTTATGGAGCCATACTACACAGAAATGGTGCGGAAGCATCCTCTACTAAAAATAATTCATTGGGAAGCCAAGCGTAGACAGCAGTTAAGGCAAAAATCAAGACAGAATACTGTGCTAATCAGGGGAAGAAGTCAAGGAACATGGATTCCTGACTGCCTAGAGGAAATGGTTTAGTCTGCAAACTAAAATAAACAGTGAAGAATGTATTTAGGGTCAGAATGATAAACATCAGTATTTGGATCTGATTAAAGAATTACCCTTTCAACTAGAGCGGCTTGAATTTTGGGGAGGAGCAGTGGAAGAAACTGAACTCAAAACCTTGTGCTTCGCATAGAGGCCTGAGTTTTTAATAGAAATGAGAAATGACAAGATGAACCTCAACCAAGTCCTGAAGTGGAGGGAGGGAAAGGCCACTGCTGACACATTTATTCTGATGCAAGAACTTTGCAAAGCAAATCATGGCAGCCATACCCTTCCCATCTTTCTGTTCTTCTTTTCTCTCTCAAAGAAAAATAATCTGGAATATAGAAATTTTTCTTCTAAGAACTGTTAATTTCATTTAAAAGCATCCAACTTGAGGTTTGCTTTTAAGTGATTATGTTACAGGCATACTCTCCTTGCAGGGTTTGTGATGTTCTTTTACTATCAGAATCAAGATGGTTTTATGGAAATAATTATGTAGCTTAAGTGCTGACAAAGACAATATATTGTGTAAAATTTCAATGAATTGAGACAATTTATGATAATACAACTAGCCTTGAAACTAAATAATACATTCAGAAGTGTATAAAATCTCCAATAATTGTTCCCTTACAAAAAGTGACAAGATGAAACATTCAGCTCAAACACAAGAAAACACTGTTATGAATCTTATGACAAAGGTAATGTGGAAGAATTAATTCTAGGAGCAGAAGAAAGACACCTTTCCCTCTAAGGTAGTAATGGATTCTATATAGAAAATACTTTATATGGAGGTCTGTCTGTGCCTGCCAGCTCCAAGTCCAACAGGCCCCCAGGCCCTTCTGCATGCTCACTGGAGCCTTCTCCATCAGACAGGCTAGGAATTGAACCCTGCAGCAGAACCGCCTCCAGATAGGAAAGGGGCAAGATCCACCCAATTAATTCAGAAGCAGAACATCTTTCCACTGGGGCACAGCAGATCCACTTCCATGGACTGCAGCAGGAAGAAGTAGAGCCTAGATTCCAAACCTAAGCAAGGCCCACCTGAACGAGTTCCAGCTTGGTAGATCAGGTCCCAGTAAGCTAAGAAACTTTGCTACACCCAGATTTATGAGAGCATCCTCTCTCGTTCCCTCTTAAGTGAGAGAGGGGGCAACAAGTAACTGGGGTGAAGTAGTCTGCCTAGAAGACTACAGGTACAGGGGAGGTGATCAGATAGAACTTAAGGGAACTAATTTATGTACAAATTCCCAATCTAGTATCTGCTTAGCTATACAGTCATAATGTTTGTTCTTAGGGTCTAAAAGGCAAACCCATTAGATACAAAATTTCTCCACTGCTAAATCTCAATACCCATTATCAGTGTTGCTAATCACAGTTCTGTAAATACAAAACTGTAACTGCTTTAACTACATAATCTCTCTTGAGTAACAATATCAGTACATGCTAAGCTTATAACTGCACCAAACTCTACAGCAAAGATCAGAAGAGATTACTCTACAAAATGACAAAGAAAAAGAGCAAAATGCATTCTCAGGCCTCAAGCCCCCACACAGAACAAATGCAGGAGACAGCAGCAGAGAAGAAATAGGAAATCACACACCTGAAATATCTGAAATAATAGTGTCTGAAGTAAATAAACAACTGCAGAAAGATATAGAGGAAATCAGATCAGAAATAATTCCTGAAACAAAAAAAGAAATGATAACGACACTGAAAGTAGTTCTAAGTGCTACTAAAGATGACACTGATAAAAAAATAGAGAAGAATATAAAAATGATGGAATACTTGAATGAGCAATATAGGAAAGAAATACAGTGCATGAAGCAGATTTGAAGAGCCATACAGGAAATTTAAACCTCAATCACAAGCTGGCAAAAATGCTTGAATGAAACAAAATAGTTTCAGACCATGAAGACACCACTGCAGCTAGTGAAAAAGGTAAGAAAAGATCTCTTAAAAGCAACTAGGATACAAGAAAAATTAATTCAACATCAATGAGAAAGAAGGAGTCAATATAAATGATATAAAAACAATACAGATGTAAGTAATAGCAGAAAGCTTCCCAAAGATGGGAAAATAATCTGACATTCGAGTAACTGAAGCACATAGAACTTCAAATAACATCAACCCAATTAAAAACATACCCATACATATAATAATCAAGATCCCAGAAATGCAGCACAAGAACACTACACTAAAAGCCATGAGAGAAAACAAAACAGTTCACATTTAAAGGAATCCCATCAGAATAATGGCAGAATTCTCTTCACAAATCATCAAATCAAGAAGATCATGGAGCAAAGTTCTCCAAGAACTTCAAGTTCTCCAAGAAAACAAATTCCAGCCCACACTTATATACCCTACAATGCTTTCATGTTTGATGAAGAAGTGAACTGCTTCCATGACAAAAAAAAAAAACAACTAAAGAATCTCACAGTGACAAAACCAGCCCTACACAGATTACTAAAACACATTGTAGAGAGAGACCAGAATGACTACAACTCCACAAATGAGAACAAAATGAACCCACCAAGTATGGCAAACAATTAAACAGAGGAGGAAAAAGAGGTATACGACACCAGGTAAATAATATGTCAATCAGGGCCCAGCCCAGCCCGGTGAGTGTGTGGGACAATTTCCGGTTTCCCCCTGCCCTTGGCAAGAGATCCAGAGTGCAGAACTCAGGCAATGTCGTGAGTGAGGCTCCTTACTGCACACCCGCAGCCCTGCAACTCTCTAGAAACCCTGCCGCCAGGCCGGCTGAGCAAGTGAGAAATTCTTAGACTCAAACAGTCTGATCCACCCCAACCCACCCCATTGAGTGTGTGGGAGAGCTTCCAGTTTACCCGCATGCCTCCAGCGTCGAGCGCCCTCCAGAGCCCCTGCCACAAAACCTCTGAGCCAATGAGAACTTCTGAGACTTTCTCAGCTCTGATCTAACTCAGCCCAGCCCAGTGCCAGGAGCCCCTACCCCCAAGCCCCTCAAGCAAGTGACAAGTTTTGTGACTCTTCCAGCCCGTGATCCAGCCCAACACGGCCCAGTGAGTGGGTGCAAGAGCTTCGGCGCTCCCTCGTGCTCCCTGGGCTAGGGGCACAATAGACGGCAACCACAGGCTCACAGTTGTGCCAGAAGGGCTGCAGTAAAAAAAGAGCTGAACACAACAACTAGATTCAGGCCAGGCATAACTAGACAAATTTAAACTTAATAGATCAGCACCCGAATCTCATTACACGCTAAGGTTGTTACTGCACCAAAGCTCTACACCAAAGGTCAGAGGTCAGTGCTATATTAAAAAGGACAAAGACAAGGACCAAAATGCAATCTCAGGCCTTGAGCCCACCCAGAACAAGTGCATAGGACACTAATTCAGCTGAAATGGACAAATTAACAGAGTCGGAAGCAAAGAAACAACAGCAGAAAGGTATAGAGGAACTCAGGCCAGAATTAATGCCTGAAATAGAAAAAGAAATTTTTGAAAATATAGCATCTGAAATAATTAATCAAATCCAGAAACGTATGGAGGAAACACAATGTCCACCCAGAACAAGTGCAGACAACACGAGTTCAGCTGAAACGTATGAATTAACAGCCTGCCAAGCAAAGAAACAACAGCAGAAAGGTAAAGAGAATTATTGTAACTATGCTACTAACCTGTTTTGAAACTGTCTCATTGCTGTTTGTTTCTCAATAAAATTAATAAAAAATCTTTATAAATATAAAAAGAAAGGTACACAGAAACTCAGAGCAGAAATAATTTCTGAAATAAAAAAAGAAAACTGAAATCATATCATCTGAAGTAGAAAATCAAATATGGAAGTATATGGGGGAAACCCAATTTGGCAAAAACTCTGCAGTAAAAGAATTAATAGCGACTTTTAAGGAAGACGTTGATTTAAAAAAATAGAGAAGATTAGAACTATGACGGATTTCTTGGATGAGCAACACAGGAAAGAAATAGATCACATGAAGCAGAGTCAAAGAGATGCAGAACTTAAGATCTCAACCACGAGTCAACAAAACTGTTTGAGTGAAAGCAAAGACAGTTTCAAATCATGAAGACTCTGGTGCAGCTGGTGAAAAGGTGATAAAGGATCTCTTAAAAACAATGAGGATGCAGGAAAAAATAATCTGTCACCAGCAAGATGATGCCAAGATGAATAATGTGAGATTAATAGGCATCAATGAGAAATAAGGAGTCAATAAAAATGATATAAAAAGAATATGGGCAGAAGTAGTAGCAGAACACTTTCCAAATATGAGGAAACATTCAGGCAAATGAAGGATACAGAAAGCCAACCCAAATAAAAACACACCGAGACATATAAGAGTCAAGATCCCAGAAATCCAATATGAGAATACTATACTGAAAGCCGCTAGACAAAAGAAGCAGATCACATTCAAAGAAAAACCCATCAGAATTACAGATAACTTCGTTTCACAAAGCATGAAGGCAAGAAGAGCATGGAGCAGAGCACTTCAAGTCCTCTATGAAAACAAATTCCAGCCCAGACTACTACACCAGGCAAAAATCTCTTTCAAGTTTGATGGGCAAGTGAAATGCTTCCATGACAAAAAAAAAAAAAAGAACTAAAAAATTTCATGATAACAAAGCCATCCCAACACAGGCTACTGCAAGATGTTCTAGAAAGGGACCACAATGACCAGAACTCCATGAACAAGAACAGAATAAGTAGGTCAAACAATTAAACATGGGACAAAAAGGACTAAACAAAAGCAGGTAAATAACATGTCAATAATAAGTCAACACATCTCAGTTATAACCATCAATGTAAATGAACTCAGTTCACCAATTAACAGAAATAGACTAACATAGTGGATTAGGAAACAAAACCCAACAATATGCTGTATACAAGAAACACACTGAACTCAAAAAGACATTCATAGGCTTAGAGATAAAGGATGGAAAACAATACTGCATGCCCCAGCACCTCAGAAAAAAGGAGGAATAGCAATTCTGTTCTCAGTCTAAACTTCAAAACAAGAAGCATTAAATGAAATAAGCAAAGATACATCATTGGCCCTTCTTTTTTTTTGTCCTTTTCCTCATTTCTGTTCCAGGTGCACTTTTGATATTTAAATTTCCTTTTTTAAAACAAAATAAAAGCTCATTTTTGGTTTATATCCCCTTTTTCTGTTTTGTTTTGTCAGAGATGTGTGATCCATCGTTGCAAGAAAAGTTGTTTCTGGAGAAGTCTTTTAAGGGCCTTTTCATACCAGATGCCAAACCAAAGATTGTAGGAACTTGAATTGAGCAAAATAATCCAATATAGTCCAATGGTGCACATTAGTAGTGAGCTATCAGCTCAACTGGCAATTGTCTGAAATCGTTGACATGAGCCTTTTACACTTCAGCATATTAGTAATGCTTTACTATTATACCTCATGGTTACACTTTTCTGCTGGATGGTTAAGATCAAGTTAAAGCAACACAGTGAGACCTAGGGTAACTATGACACCAAGGCTCTACACCAAGGGCCAAAGCTAATCTCTTGTATTTCCTCCAGGCACTGAAGGAACAGAATGACAGTTTCTTGGGCTACCTATCCAAGCAGAAACTACACATGATTTGGAAGCACCTAGCTACCTCCTACCAGACACTAACTCTGTCACTACTTTTCTTGAAACTCTTGAGTCACAAAAACACAAGAAAAAAAAAACTGTATTGAATATTAGTTGCTCCTTGTGGGAGTTTTTGGAGCAGAGTATCACATGAGCCCAGCTCTGCCTTTGTGTACTTATTATACTCACACTCTGATCCTTCAGCACACTAAGGCTTTCGCAATTCGTAAATTGCTACCAACTTAATCTTCTGATAACATGGGATGGGGTAAACCAAGCCTCAATGAAACTTAGTGCTATACTATGTGAGCCTGGTATCCTGATATTACATATTTTTACATGCTTGAAACATTATTAATTTACACGTAACCAAGTTTATTGTTATGGTTGCATTATTTGTAGTAAAAATAAAAATACTAACATTTTCTTATATGTGTATACCTGCAAAACAATAGGCAGCTGTCTTTATAATAATAATAAAAAATCCAACACAAAAGTGAAGTATTCTGAAAAATAAATAAATGGAATAAACAAGGTCACTATATATTGGTTAGGAGAAAAATTCAAAATGAACAGTTAATACCTATAAATATCTATGCACCAAAACAAAAGCACCCAACTATATAAGACAAATCTTAACATACACTAAATATCTAATATCCAAGACCACAATCATAACAGGAGACTTTAACACTCACTTATCTCAAAAAGATAGGTCAATCAGACAAAAATTAGCAAAGAAGTAGAACTGAACTAGAGCTTGGAACAAATGGACTTAGTGGACATATACAGAGGGTTCCACCCAACCACAATGGAATACACATTTTTTTCACCTACACACAGTTCATTTTCTAAAATAGGCCACATACTAGTCCATAGGTCATGCTTAAGTATATGCAAGAAAACAGAAATTATCCCATGCAAATTATCTGACCACATGCAATGAAACTGGAAATAAATGACAAAAGAAACAAAATAAAGAAGCCACTAAATGCATGGAAATTAAATAACACCCTATTCAGCAATCAATGGGTCAGAGATGAAATTAAAGAAGAAAATGAACAATATCTACAATTCAATGAAAAATCAAGCACAACTTATTGTAATTTATGGGCTGCGATGAAAGCAGTTCTCAGAGGAAAATTCATAGCTATGAACTCACACAATAGAAAAACAGAATGGGCAGCCCCAGAGACCAGCCTGAGACCGCGCAGACAACTCTGCCATCTGCCTGGATCCCGTCCACACCGCCCAGCCCGAGGGACCGGCCTGAGACAGTGGCTGACTCCAGCAGCCTCCTGGATCCTGCCCCACATTCCTCCAGTGACTGGGAATTTGCACGACTCACAAGGCTTCCCAGACCAGTGAGTGAGTGGTGAGTCTGAGGGACAGCCTTTGGCTCTTCCCACGTGCACTACCGGGATCCCCAGCCTGAAGCCTTGCGAGCCAGTGACTGGCCTAAAACCTGAGGACCCACTCACCAGCACCTCCCCAGATCCCCTGCCCTAAAGCCCGCTGAGCGAGTGGGAATTTCCTCGATTCCCTAGGCATCAAAGCTCAGAAGTGTAGTATTTCAGGCCCACCTTACCAGAGAGACATTTCCCAGGGATTCCCTGCCCGCCCACCCCATGGCCCAAGACGCAGAGCAGCTCGGCCATGAGAACATCAATTCTGCCATACCGGAGGGACATTTCTCAGCGATTCCCGATCCTACCCCACAGCCCAAAACCCAGCGCAGCCTGGCTTGTGAGTTTGGACTCCAGGCACGCTGCACCGGAGGGATCTTTCCCAGCCTTCTCAGGTTCCGGCCTGGAGACCCGGACCCAGCACAGGCTAAGTGACCCAGTACAGCCTACCCAGTGAATAAGATCATCTATTATCCTTTGGGGAGCCCAGCAGACCCAGCAAAGCACAGGCCCGCCCACCTAGAGAGCAACCTGCCTGACACAGGAGGGCTGACTCCAGCAATTTTCCAGATCCTCACCCCAAACCCAGCCAAGACAATGGGAATTTTCATTACTTGCTCTGCATCCTAGCTCGGTTCATGCTCACCTGCACAGGGAACCAACAGAGGGGAACCACAGGAGCTGCAGCAAAAAGGAACTGACACAACAGCTAGATCCAGGATAGGCATACCTGGATAATCTCAAACTTAATAGACTGGCACCAGAATCTCATAACAAGCTAAGGTTATAGCTGCACCAAAGCTCTACACCAAAGGTCAAAGGTCAGTGCAATACAAAATGACAAAGACAAAGGGAAAAACACAATCCCAGACCTCGAGTTCACCAGTAAAAGCAGAGGACACGAGCTCAGCTGCAATGAATGAATTAACAGATACAGCAGCAAAGGAACAACAGCAGAAAGGTATAGAAGAAATAAAACAAGAAGTAATTCCTCAAATGATAAAAGAAATATCTGAATACATAGTAGCCAAAATAAAGAATGAATTCCAAAAACATTGGGTAGAAAAACAATGCCCCCCCCAGAACAAGTGCAGAGAGCACTATTCCAGCTGAAACATACAACTTAACAGCATCTGAAGCAAACACAACAGCAGAAAGGTCATGAGGAACTCAAAGCAGAAGTAAGTTCTGAAATCAAAACAGAATTCTTTGATGAGAAAGATGAGAAAGGATCTATTAGAAACAACGAGAGTCTAGGAAAAAATAATACATCAACTGCAAGATGATGCCAGGATGAACAATGTGAGAATAATTGGTATCAACAAGAATGAAGGAGTAAATACAAATGACATAAAAAGAATTAGGGGAGAAATAATTGCAGAAAACTTCCCAAATGTGAGGAAACAATCCAACATTCAGGTCACTGAAGAATACAAAACACCAAATAACTTCAACCCAAGTAGGAACACAACGAGACATATAATAGTTAAGATCCCAGAAATCCAACACAAAAATAATATACTGAAAGCTGCTAGAGAGAAGAAGGAGCTCACATTCAAAGGAAAACCTATCAGAATTACAGCCGACTTCTCTACACAATCAATGAAGTCAAGGAGAGCATGGAGCAGAGTTCTTGAAGTCCTACATAAAAACAAATTCCAGCCCAGACTATTATACCCTGCAAAACTCTCTTTCAAGTTTGATGGAGAAGTGAAATACTTCCACGGCAAAGAACAACTAAACAATTTCATGATGACAAAGCCATCCCTTCACAGGCTGCTGAAAGATGTTCTAGAGAGAGACCACAATGACCAGAACTCCATGAATGAGAATGGAAGGAACCCACTAAACAGGACAGTCAATTAAACACAGGTTACAAAGGAGTAAACAACAACAGGTAAATATCATGAGAAACAAGTCAGCACATTTCAATTATAACCATAAATATAAATGGATTCAATTCTCCAATTAAGAGAAATAGACTGGCACAGTGGATTAGGAAACAAAATCCAACAATATGCTGTACACAAGAAACACACTTAACTCAAAAGGACATTCATAGGCTCAAAGTCAAAGGATGGAAAACAATACTACTTGCCCAGGCACCTCAGAAAACAGCAGGAGTAGCAATTCTGTTCTCAGACAGTCTCAACTTCAAACCAAGAAGGATCAAACAACACAAAGAAGGCCACTATATATTGGTCAGGGGAAAAATTCAAGAGCAAGAAGTAACACTCATAAATATCTATGCACCAAACACAGGAGCACCCAACTATGTAAGACAAATCTTAAGGGACATGAAAAACTTAATGTCTAAGAACACAGTCTTAACAGGAGATCTTAACACACTCTTATCTCAAAAAGATAGGTCAACCAGACAAAAAATTAGCGAGGAATTAGAAGAACTGAACCAGAGCTTGGAACAAATGGACCTGGTGGACATATACAGAGTGTTCCACCCAACCACAGCTGAATACACATTTTTTTCAGCTGCACATGCATCATTTTCCAAAATAGACAATATACTAGTTCAGAAGTCATGTGTAAGTATATGCAAGAAAATAGAAATTATCCCATGCATATTATCTGACCACAGAGCAATGAAACTGGAACTACATGACAAAAGAAACCAGAAAAACCTGCTAAATTCATGGAAACTAAACAACACCCTACTTAGCAATCAATGGGTGGCAGAAGAAATTAACCAAGAAATTGAACAATATCTACAATTCAATGAAAATTCAAGTACAACTTACCGGAATTTTTGGGATACAATGAAAGCAGTTCTTAGAGGGAAAAATCATAGCTATGAACTCACACATTAGGAAAATAGAACAGGCACAAATTAGCACCCTAATGTTGCACCTCTGACAACTAGAAAAAGAAGAGCAAACAAAACCCAGAGCACAAAGACGGGAAGAAATCATAAAGATTAGAGCAGAAATTAATTCAATTGAAATGAAGAAAACAGTTCAAAGAATCCACAAATCAAAA
Organism: Ctenomys sociabilis; assembly: GCA_004027165.1. Taxonomy (NCBI): domain Eukaryota; kingdom Metazoa; phylum Chordata; class Mammalia; order Rodentia; family Ctenomyidae; genus Ctenomys; species Ctenomys sociabilis. Next base: position 15,546 of record PVKA01012799.1, read on the forward strand.
AGCTGGTTCTTTGAAAAACTAAATAAAGTTGATAAGACTCTAGCCAACCTCATCAAAAAGAGGCAAGAGAAAATTCAAGTACAAGCGATAAGGAATGAAAAGGATGAAATCACCACAGACCCAGCGGAAATTATCAATAGTTACTTCAAGAATATTTACACTCACAGAATAGAAGAAATGGACAGATTCTTCGAAAGGTCTGAATTACCAAAACTGAATCAAGAAGATATAGCAACTCTCAATAACACAATAACAATGAAATTCGAGATGTAATAAAAGGCCTGCTAACAAAGAAAAGTCCAGCTCATGATGGATTCAGAGCTAAATTCTACAAGAAATTTATAGAAGACATAATCCCTACTTCTTCACATTCTTCAATGAAAAGGAAGAAGCCCTACCAAAATCATTCCTGGAGGCAAGTAGTATACTGATTTCAAAACCAGGGTAAGAAAAAAGTAAGAAAGACAACTATAGGCCAATCTCCTTCATAAACATAGATGAAAAATCCTCAACAAAATCCTAGCAAATAGAATATAGCAAATCATCAAGAATATCATACACCATGACCAGGTAGGATTCATCCCAGGGATGCAAGGATGGTTCAATATTCGAAAATCTATAAATGTAATACACTATATTAATAGACTGAAATCTAAAAACCACATGATCATCTCAATTGATGCAGAGAAAGCCTTTGACAAAGTTCAACACTCATTCATGTTCAAGGTCCTACAGAAAATTGGAATAGAAGGCCTCTACTTCAACTTGATAAAAGCCGTCTATGACAACCCAACAACTAATATAATTTTAAATGGGGAAAAACTGAAATCTTTTACTGTTAGATCTCATAGACAAGGATGTTCTCTATCACCACTCCTATTCAATATACTTTTGGAATCATGAGCTGCAGGCATTAGACAAGAGGGAGAAATAAAAGTAATATGAATAGATAAAGAAGACGTTAACTTACCACTATTTTCAGATGACATGATACTTTACTTGGAAGACCCAAAAACTCCACCAAGAAGCTACTAGAATTGATAAACAAATTCGGTAGCATAGCAGGATACAAAGTCATTACCCAAAAGTCAATAGCATCTCTCTACACAGATAACAAACACACTGAGAGGGAAAATATAGAAACAGTACCTTTCACAATAGCACTGTGGAAAATGAAATGATTTGAAATTCACTTAACCAAAGAAGTCAAAGATCTTTGCATAGATACCAACAGAGATCATAGAGGACTTCAGAAAATGGAAAGATATTCCCTGCTTCTGGACAGGAAGAACCAACATCATGAACATGGCCATACTCCCAAAATTGTTGTACAGATTTAATGCAATCCCTATCAAACTGCTACCAATATACCTCCCAGATCTAGACAAATCATTCCTAAAATTTATTTGAAATCAGAAATGACCTAGAATAGCAAAGGCAATCCTGGCCAACAAAGACAAGGCAGGAGGCATTACAATTCCTAACTTGAAATTATACTACAAAGCCATTGTGATAAAATCAACATGGTATTGCCTATGAAATAGAACTGAGAATCAGTGAAACAGATTGGAAGATGCAGAGGTCTCTAGAAACACACTCAGCCAACTGATCTTTGAAAAAGGGATCAAACACACTGGAAGAAAGATAGCCTCTTTAACAAATGGTGCTGGAGAAACTGGCTTTCTATATGCTGAAAACTAAAACTTGACCCACATTTATCACAATGCACTAAGTCCAAATGGATTAAAGATCTAAACATTAAGACAGAGACACTCAATCTCCTGGAAGAGAAAGTAGAAGGATCTCTTGAAGACATAGGGATAGGCAAAAAGTTCATGAACAAACACTTGAGAGAATTAACAACTGGGATCAACTCTTCTTGAGAAGTTTTGCACATCAAAAGAAATTATCAACAAAGTGAAAAGACAACCCACAAATTTTGAAAAAATCTTAACTAATAAGAATTCAGACAAAGTTCTGCTCTCTAGACTCTATAAAGAACTAAATACATTAGGGCCCTCAAATTTAAACCCAATCCAGAAATGGGCATCTGAAATGAATACACACTTCTCAGAGGATGAAACCAAAGAAGCAAATAAATATATGAAAAAATGCTCCACATCTCTAGCCATCCACGAAATGCAAGTTAAAATAACCCTGAGATACCATCTAACTCCAGAAAGAATTGCTGTCATAAAGAAATCAACCAACAACAAATGTTGGAGAGGCTGTAGGGAAAAGGAAACATTTCTCCACTGTTGGTGGGAATGTAAACTGGTACAACCATTGTGGAGACTCCTCACAAAACTAGAATGGGAAATCCCATTCAAACTGGCTATCCCCCTACTAGGAATTTTCCCAGAGGAACTGAAAACGTCATATCATAGTGATACATGTGTACCTATGTTTATAGCAGCACAATTTGTGATAGCAACATCTTGGAAACAATCAAGATGCCCATCACATAAGGAATCATTGAAAAAGATTTCATATTTTTACACAATGGAGTATTTTTCAGCTATAAAGAATGATAAACTTGGAGCATTTATATTTAATTGGATGCCACTTTAACACATACACATAAGTGAAATACACCAGACCCACATGTGCAAATATGACATAGTCTCCCTTGTATAAGAAAGCAAAACAAGGAATACGAATAGAAAGGTATAACAACAACTACAAGAAATTTAGTCAGATAGTTAGGGTAAACTGAATTGCATATGTTGCAAGGTAATAATCAGCTTCTCTGTGGATGGTTAACAACCCAAGTTTGCAGATCAAAAATTGGAGAAATGGAAGTGCTGAAATGTCAGCCGACATTTTGGTCCTAGCCTTTCAAGGTCAGTGAAGACTCAGGACATAGGAGAACCTGTACTGTAACATTATGGAACTCAGTTGTGCCCCAAATTTTCTGATCAAGGAGATTATGGAGTCACAGAGGAATTTGATCGATGGCCTATACCTATAGTATGCCTAAGGAGAGTCACATGGACAGAAAACTTTCTGTCGGACTTTCATAGAAAACAAATTGGTCTAGCAATGCCATGACTCATCCACATGGCTGACACTGACAAAGGATCTACAGAGTGAGGTACAGGCTTACAGGATAAACCCTGAGTGGATTGACTGACCTCATCAGATACAAAAGTTAAATTTTTTGTTATATAGGTCTTGCTTTATCTCAGTTTTGACTATACAGCAGAAAAGCACACAAACAAGGTATATACAATAAAGCCATAATAATATGCTGAGCTTTAAATGGCTCTAGTCAACAACCTCTTCGGATAACCCACTCCTATTGCGGACTGGTATACTGTGTTGGATTGTTTTGCTGAATTCAAGCACCCATAATAGTTGAGTGACAATAGAATACCCATCTCCGACAGGACTAAACAAAAAATGGGATACAAAGGAAGGACCATTCTGTGTTTGTATAAACAGTACAGTCAGGATAAATATGCAGTACTTTTGCATAATTCTGTGAAAAGAAAGATTTGCACTAATAGTGTTTCCACGGGATATCCTGTCTGCTTCTTGTACAATGGATAACCACTAGGAATGTAACAATGTGAAAAGTATTAATTATTGAAACTGTACTATAATTCAGCTTTAAAAAAAAGATAGGTATTCAGCTATATTCTCTTAATTCAGTGAATAGAGGCATCTGCTCTAATAGTGTGTGTAAACAGAATATCATGTCTGCACCTTGTACAACAAATAACCACTATGAAAACAATATGTAATCTATTAATTATTGAATCTGTCCTACTAATTTGATTTGAAACTGCTTCATTGCTATTTGGTCTTCAATAAAATTATGGAAAATAAAAAAATAATATGTCAATCATAAGTCAGTACATCTCAATTATACCCATCAATGTAATTGGACTCAATTCACCATTTAAAAGAAATAGACTTGCACAGTGGATCTGGAAGCAAAATCCAGTAATATGCTGTATACAAGAAACACACTTAACTCACAAAGAAATTCATAGTCTACAAGTCAAAGGATGGAAAACCATACCACATGCCCCAGCAGCTCAGAAAAAAGAAGAGATATCAATCCTGTTCCCAGACAGACTAAACTTCAAACCAAGAATGATCAAATGAAATAGAGAAGGTCACTACATACTGGTTAAAGGAAACATACAAGAGGAAGAGATAACAGTCGTAGATATGTATGCACCAAACACAGGAGCACCCAACTATATATGACAAATCTTAATGGGCATGAAAAATCTAATATTGAATACCACAGTCTTAACAGGAGACCATAACACCCTCTTATCCCACAAACATAAGTCAAGTAGACAAAAAACTAGCTAAGAAGTAGAAGAACTTAACAGAGCTTGATCAAATGGACTTAGTGGACATATACAGAGTATTCTACCAAACCACATCTAAATACACGTTTTTTTTCAGCTTCACATGAGACATTTTCTAAAATAGACCACATACTACTCCATAGGTCATGCTTAAGCATATGCAAGAAAATATAAATTATCCCATGCATATTATCTGACCACAGTACAATGAAGCTGAAAACAAATGACAAAAAAAACCATAAATACATGGAAATTAAACACCCTCCTCAAGCACCAATAGGTTACACATGAAATTAAACAATATCTACAATTTAAATGAAAATTCAAACACAACTTAGCATAATATATGGGATGAAATAAAAGTACTTCTTAGAGGAAAATTCATAACTGTCAGCTCACACATTCTGCAAAAAAGAATGTTAACAAATAAATACCCTAATGTTGCACCTCAGATGTCTAGAAAAAGAGCAAACCAAACCCAAAGCCCAAAGAAGGGAGAAAATTACAAAGATTAGAGTGAAAATTAATGAAACCAAGACAAAGAAAATAATACAAAGAATTAATCAAAAAGCTGGTTCCTTCAAAAATTAAATAAAATTGATTAGCCCCTGGCCAACCTCATAAAGAAGACAAAGAAAAACTCAAATTCAAGCAATAAGGAATGAAAAAGGTGAAATCACCACAGACCCAGTAGAAATTCAGAAGATTATCAATAGCTATTTTGAGAATGGTTGCTCTCACAGAATCAAAGATACAGAAGAAATAGACAGATTCCTTGAAAGGTACAAATTACCAAAACTGAATCAAGAAGATATAACAACTCTCAATAATTCAATAACTGCCAATGAAGTTCAAAATGTAATTTAAAAAAAAAAAAAACCTATCAATGAAGAAAAGTCCAGGTCCTGATGGATTCACAGCTAAATTCTACAATAAATTTACATAAGATATAAACTGAATACTACTCCAACTCTTCAATGAAATTGAAAAGGAAACCATTCTCCCAAAATCATTCAAGTATTATACTGATGTCAAAACCAAAGAAAGATGCTACTAAAAAATGAGAACTACAAGCCAAGCTCCTTCATGAACATAGATGCAAAACTCCTCAATAAAATCCTAGCAAATAGAATACAGAATATTATCAAAAGGATTATACACCATAACCAGGTAGGATACATCCCAGCAATGCAAATATATAAATGTAATACACCATATTAATAGGCCCAAATCTAAAAATAACATGATCATCTCAATTGATGCAGAAAAAGCTTTTGACAAAGTCCAACACTCCTTCACATTCAAAGTCCTACAGAAAATTGGAATACACAGTCTCTAATTCAATTTGATAAAAGCCATCTATGACAACCCAATGGCTAATATAATTCTAAACAGGGAAAAACTAAAATCTTTTACTCTCAGATCTGGTACAAGACAAGAATGACCTCTATCACCACCCCTATTCAATACAGTTCTGGAATCACTAACTAGAGCCATTAGATAAGAGAGATAAATAAAAGGAATAAGAATAGCTAAAGAAGAAGTTAAACTATCATTATTTGCAAATGACATGGTACTCTACTTAGAAGACCCAAGAAACTCCACCAAAAAGCTTCTAGAATTAATATACAAATTCAGTAGCATAGTAGGATGTAAAGTCAATACCCAAATGTCAATACCATTCCTCTACATAGATAACAAACTGAGAGAAAACTTAGTGAAACAATACCTCTATAATAGCACCACAGAAAATGGAATTAAGTTAACTAAAAAAAGGTCAGAGATCTATTTAATGAGAACTAAAATACCCTGAAAAAAGAGATCATACAGGATTTCAGAAAATGGAAAGATATCCCCTGCTTCCGGATAGGAAGAACCAACATTGTGAAGATAGCCATACTCCCAAAATTTTTGTATAGATTGAATATAGTCCCTATCAAAATACCACAAACTTACCTCACAGACCTACAGAAATTGTTCCTAAAATTTATTTGGAACCAGAAAAGACCTAAAATAGCAAAGGAAATCCTGGCCAACAAAGACAAGGCAGGAGGCATTATAATTCCTGACTTAAAATTCCACTATAAAGCTACTGTGATAAAAATCAGCATGGTATTGGCAAAAAATCAGACCTGTGGATCATTGAAATAGATTAGAAGATGCAGATGCAACTACAAACACACTCAGCCATCTTAACTTTGACAAAGAGGCCAAAAATGCTTACTGGAAGAAAGATAAACTCTTTAACAAATGGTGCTGGGAAAACTGGCTCTCTGCATGCCAAAAATTAAAACTGGACCAAGGACTATCACCATGCACAAAGCTAAATTCAAAATGGATTAAAGATCTAAACATCAAGACAGAAACAGTAAATCTGGAAGAGAAAGCAGGTGGAACTATGGAAGACATAGGGGTAGACAAAGAGTTCATAAGTAAGAATCAAACTTCCAGGGAAATACTTGAAAGAATTAAGAACTGGGACCTCCTCTTATTGAAAACTTCTTACACATCAAAAGAAATTATCAACAGAGTGAAAAGGTAACCCACAAATTGGGAAGAAAATATTAATAAGCATTCCAACAAAGGTCTTCTCTCTAGAATTTATAAAGAATTAAAAAAAATTAGGGCCCCAAAATTTAAAGATCCAATCCAGAAATGGGCATCTGACATGAACACACACTTCTCAGAGGAAGAAAATGAATACATGAAAAAATGCTCCACATCACCAGCCATCCATGAAATACAAATTAAAAGAACACTAAGATACCATCTCACCCCAGAAAGAATGGCTATCATTAAAAAATAAACCAACAACAAATGTTGGAGACGATGTGGGGAAAAGTGAACCCTTCTCCACTGCTGATGGGAATGTAGACTGGTGCAACCATTATAGAAATCTGTGTGGAGACTCCTCAAAAACCTAGGACTGGGAATTTTTTCTAAAAGAACAAAAAGTGTCATATCATACTGATATATGTGTGCCTATGTTTATAGCAGAACAATTTGTGGTAGCCAAATCTTAGAAGCAACCAAGATGCCCGTCACCTGAGGAATGGATTAAAAAGATGTGGGTTTTTTTGTACAATGGACTATTACTCAGCTATAAAGAATGATAAACTCAAAGGCTTCATATGTAAGTGGATGCCATTTGAAGATATACTTATGAGTGAAATAAACCATTCCCACATGTGTAAATATTGTATTGTCTCCCTGGTATAAGAACTACAAAGAAGAAATAAAAATTGAAAAATATAACATAGTTAAATGGAAAGTAAGAACTTAAGGTTTAAATAGCGGAGAGAAAAGATAAAAATTAGGAAACACGACAGGGCCAAACCCATACATTTATTTAAACAAGATGGTTAAGGCAATGGTCCTAAGAATCTCCATCAGGTTTTTAAAAACAGCAGTTAATGGGTAGAATTCCCAACCCAACTATATCCTGATAACTGTGAACTAAGCAACTGCACTGAGGATAGCAATGTGTAATACTAAAAGCAGTTGAAATACTTGTCATTTTGGTCATCTAAATGCATACTGCTTCTAATGTCATACCAATTATTGCTGTACTCTAAAGTATTTTTTTTTAAAGTGGGGGATAATAAAAGAAAACAAAACACAAGAAAAAAAATGTCATGGAATTGTCCTGCTATAATGTTGTATATTGTTTGATTTCTAAATTTCTGTATAAAAATGTTTGGGTTTTTTTTTCACATTCTATAGGGATTCAAAGTTTAGAATAACCATGGTTGCTGGAAAATATTGTGTCTAAGGCAATTGATATTCAGACAGAAAGTGATGTTAAGCTCAACTGCCTCTGTTACAGGATAATAACATCATTACACTTATCTTCTGGATGTTTAACAACTAAAGTTTGCAGACCAAACTTTAGAGAAATAGAGGAGCTACAAGGATAGCCAATATTTTGACCTTAGGACTTCAAGATCAGTGAGGACTGAGGACATAATAGAACCTGTGCTGTTACATCCTATAACTCATTGATGTCCTAAATTTTGCGATCATGGAGATTATGGGGACATAGTGGAAAGTGATTAATGATGCCTAATGAGCATCATCTAGGGAGAAAAATTTCTCTCAGGCTTTCACAGAGGAAATTGGTCAAGCAATTGACCGTTACTCATCCACATGGCTGACACTGACCTACAAGGTGCTGTACATGGTTCCAGCATAAATCCTGAGCGGATTTGACTAACCTTATAAAATACAAAAGTTAGATTTTTAGTTATATAGGTCTTGCTTTATCTTGGTCTTAGCCATCCAATAGAAAAATATAACCTTGAGGTATAAAAGTAATTGCTGAGTTGTAAAAGACTCAAGTCAACAGCTTCTGACAATTGCACATTCTGCTGATAACCCATTGCTATTATGGACTATTGAACTATATTGGGTTATTTTGCTGAATTCAAGTAGGTATAGTCTTTAGACTGATTTCAAATACCAAAAGGTGCTTTAAAAACTTCTCTAACTATAGTTTCTACAACTACAATGGAACAAACAACCATCTCTGAAAAAAAAAACAAAACAAAAAGGAGGGATTTGTTGGGAGCTTAGAAGCTAGGAAATCAATCAAATATATGAAGTTAGGACTTGGCCCAGCACCTAACACAAACAAGCTACCTCACTCCTGAGATGAACAACCTGTCTGGTTAAGGTTTGCTATCAGTTGTTAGGCAACATAGTGTCATGTTTTACTAACTTCACAAAAGTGTAAATAAGGACAGTTTTGTTATGAAAAAAATGGGGAAGGAAATATATATATTTATATATGCATTTACATATATATTATATATTACATTATTTTTTATATATTACATTATACATGTGTGTGTGTGTGTGTGTATATATATATATATACACACATGCACAAGAGATACAGCTACTTTCTCTTAGTTAACTGAGAATAAAGTTTGTACTAATATTCTTTAGACAAGATATCATGTCTGTATCTTATCCTCTGAATTACTACTACAAAGACAATATGCAATGTATTAATTAGTATAAACATCCTACTAACCTGTATTGAAACTGTTTCATCACTGTTCTCTTTTTTCTCATTAAAATGAATAAAAAGTTTTTAAAAAAAGAAAATACTTTGTATAAGAGGGCATTCTGTGTCACTGAAAGGAGGCTGGAAGCAAGAGGGAGTCCAAACACTGGGGCTTGAGTCACTTATCTTTTGCATGACTCCACTCCATCCCACTCCCTTTCGATGGCCCATTAGACACCCACTACCTCCTTCTTGCCTACAAGCAGAGCACTGACTTTAAGCATATTTTAAGCCTCCAAGGAAAGTAATCCTATCCATAACCCAGGTTAATCCTGGTTAGCTGCAGCTAATTGTGCTCATCCCGCCATCTTGCTGATTTAGCAGTAGGCCTGCAGACCAGTTTGAGACAATAAAATAAACATAAAATGAGATCTCAGGAGGACACAAAAACCTAAAAGATACTTTTTGTTTCTTAAACAATTAAGTGAGAAAATAATACTCACTCTCTTTCTGTTCAGCCTTGGTCTGTCAGGATACGAACCTTGGAACAAAGATATCTTATGACCCTTAGAGGGGCTATGTTATATGAACAGTACAGGGATCCTTGTCCAGACTAGACTCAGAGGGATGTTTAGTACCCAGAATCCTGGAGGCCATAAATGCTACAGTGACCACTGGGTTGTCTCCTGGACAAGCAACATGTGGGCTTTTGTGTAGCCAAAATCAACACTTAATGCTTTTGCTAGCTTAGCTTATTTTCCTCCTTTTTAATAAACTGTCCCATGCACTATTTTAATTACTCCTGTATCCCCTCCAACTGCTCCACATTAGTCCCTGTGTTCAAGTGTGACTCTGGGGGGGTGGTCATAAACTCAGGGAATATGTATCATTTATACCCTTGGATTAAACCACACCTAATGCCAGAAAGAGCTCTTTAATAGCTAAAGCCATAAATTGCCTTAAATTATCTGGCACTTGCCAACAACAGATTTTCAACTTCTGTAAGATGGGAAGGGGAAGAAGGGAGGAGGAAGAGGGAAAAAAAGAAAACAGAATAAAATAAAAGATGGGCATAATTCTATGAGAGGCAAGATTTGCACTAATGGTGGTTGGATATTATGTTGGCATCTAGTACTATGGACAACCACTAGGAAAATAACAAGGTAGAAAGCATTAATTATTGAATCTTTGATATAATTCAGGTACAAAAAATAAGATATGTGCAGCTACACTCTTAATTTACTGATAAGAGACATCTGCTATAATGTCTGTAAGTATAATATCATGTATGCACCTTGTACAATACCAACACATTATAAAAACAGTGTGCAATGTATTAATTTATCGAATCTGTCCTGTTAAGGTGTCTTAAAACTGTCTCATTGATATTCGTACTTTAATAAAATAAAAAATAAAATAAAATAAAAAGATGGAAACAATACTTTTATAAATAGACGCCTGCCCAGCCCTAGAGACCAGCTGAGACAGTGGCTGACTCCAGCGGCCTCCTAGATCCCACCCCAAGCTCTCCCAGTGAGTGGGAATTTGCACAACTCACCAGGCTTCCCAGATCAGTGAGTGTGGTGAGTCTGAAGGAGAGCCTCTGGCTTCCCACCCCCAAGCCCTCCAAGCCAATGACCAGCCTGAAACCTCAGGACCCATTCACCAGCACCTCCCCGGATCCCCTGCCCTAAAGCCCACTGATTGAGTGGGAATTCCCCCGATTCTCTGGGCATCAAAGGTCAGTGAGTGTAGAACTCCAGGACCGCCGTGCCTGAGAGACATTTCCCAGGGATTCCCTGACCCCCCACCCCCTATGGCCCAGTGAGAGCTCCAGGCACACTGCGCCAGAGAAACATTTCCCAGAGATTGTCAGTCCCACCCCATGGCCCCAGTCCCAGTGCAGGTCAAACTGGAGTGAGAACTCCAAGCCTGCCACACCGGAGGGACATTTCTCAGCAATCCTCGGTCCCATCCCACAGCCCAAAACCCAGCACAGCCTGGCCTGTGAGTGAGGGCTCTAGGCCCGCTGCACCAGAGGGACCTTTCACAGCCTTCTCCGGTTGCAGCCTGTAGACCTGGACCCAGCACAGGCTGGCTGACCCAGTACAGCCTACCCAGTGAATAAGACCATCCACTATCCTTTTGGGAGCCCAGAAGACCCAGCAAAGCCCAGGCCCACCCACCTAGAAAGCAACCTGCCTGACACAGGAGGGCTGACTCCAGCAATTTTCTGGATCCTTACCCCAAACCCAGCCAAGACAGTGGGAATTTTCATTACTTGCTCTGCATCCCAGTTTGGTTCATGCTTGCCTGCACAGGGAACCAACAGAGGGGAACCACAGGAGCTGCAGCAAAAAGGAACTGACACAACAGCTAGATCCAGGATAGGCATACCTGGATAATCTCAAACTTAATAGACTGGCACCAGAATCTCATAACAAGCTAAGGTTATAGCTGCACCAAAGCTCTACACCAAAGGTCAAAGGTCAGTGCTATACAAAATGACAAAGAGAAGGGGAAAAACACAATCCCAGACCTCAAGTCTACCAGTAAAGGCAGAGGACATGAGCTCAGCTGCAAGGAATGAATTAACAGATACAAAAGCAAAGGAACAACAGAAGAAAGGTATAGAGGAAATAAAATGAGAAGTAATTCCCCAAATTGAAAAAGAAATATCTGAATACATAGTATCTGAAATAAAAAATGAATTCCAAAAACATTGGGTGGAAAAACAATGCTCCCCCAGAACAAGTGCAGAGCGCAGCTGAAACGTATGAATTAACAGCATCTGAAGCAAAGACACAACAGCAGAAAGGTCATGAGGAACTCATAGCAGAAATAAGTTATGAAATCAAAAAAGAATTCTTTGAAAAAAAAGAATTCTTTGAAATCATAGCATCTGAAATACAGAAACAAGTCCGGAAATGTACAGAGAAAACCCAACTTGGAAGAAACACTGCAGAAAAAGAATTAATAACTACCTCTGAAAAAGACATGGGTAAAAAAAATTGAGGAGATCATAAATATGACAGATTCCTTGAATGGGCCAACACAGAAAAGAAACAGAATGCATGAAACACAGTCAGAGAGATATAGAAGAACTAAAACTATCAATCATGAGTCTACAAAACCATTTGAGTGAAAGCAAAGACAGAGTTTCAGATCTTGAAGATGCCAGTGCAGCTAGTGAAAAGGTGAGAAAGGATTTCTTAAATACTTCTATAAATAAAGAGGGAAAGAAGGGTAGAAGGGAGGGTAGGGGCATGAAAGTAAAGAAGAGCCAAGATATATCATGTACAGGTACAGACTGCTTATGATGAATGTGATCATTATGTACCACTTAAATATGCTAATACAAATAATAACATATATATTGTGTATGTCAACCTCAAGTTTTGTACCACGAATGCCTTTTTCATGTTACATTTTTAAATGGATTTTGGTTTTATTTTTAGGGTTTTTATTAGTATATGTTTGCTGTATATAATAATTATGTTTCTCATTGGAGTTGATATGCATACATAATACAATTTAATTATTCTTTTTATATCATAGAGTTAGAATTATTAGGATATCTTTGGCTGGGTGTGGTGGCACAGGCCTGTAATCCCAGCACTCAGGAGGCTGAAGCAGGAGGATTGTTGTGAGTTCGAGACCAGCCTGAGCTACAAAGTAAGCTTAAGGCCAGCGTGAACTGCATAGTGAGACCCTGTCTCAAAAAGACAAAAAAAAAAAAAAAAAAGGATATCTTTGGTTGCCATTAAAAGATGAATTCGGTAACAAAACATTGGGAAATATAGAAATGCAGTTTTGGTTAACTCATTGGGTTAACCCAATGTCATTAAGCATCTGTTTTTTTCTAGTTTACCATTCTGTCATACCTAGTTAACATAATCTTAGACTACCCCTCTCAAGGCCCAAAAGCATCCTTGTTTCAGTTGTGACATTCTGATAGAAGAAGACGTAATGCTGTTTCCATGAGGGACAGGAAGTTACTCTGGGGAGAACAGAGAGATAAGAACTATGCTTGTCCTATTATATTTTTTAGACCAGTGGGATGGAGGCTGATGTGTAGGGAAGACTTCTAGACATTGGCTGTGGAATTGGGGTCACTGGTGGGCAGGTGGTCCACTGACCTGGTAAGAAGCTCAGGGAGAGAGTGCCGACTGGGGTATTGGAAGGCCAGTGTGCAGTGTGCTCGCAGAAACCCAGCAGACATGGATTAATAAAAGCCATGCAGATGAAAAAAGACTGGGAAAGCGGGAAGAAAGAATTTTCATGATGGCTATCATTCCCAATATGCCGATAAATGACAAGGAGGTGAGAAACAAGTTAGAAAATTTTATGATCATTTTTTGTAAACTTTTCAATGCACACAATTATAGATAACAGTTACCCTCATCCAATACTGTGTGCAAGGCACAGTCTAATACATATTCAGTCTTCACTAAAATCCTGTAAGAGTGTTTACTCTTAAGTTTTGATTGCTAAGGAAACTGAAGCACACAGAGCCCCAGTGACGCTCCCAACATCACACAGGGCCACGTCGGCTGTCTCTAAAGCCCTTGCCTTGACACCGTCATCTCTTCCCTTCTCCTTTAAAGACCTTTCCCTACTAAGAAGCATTTGTATTTGTGTTTATTTTCTTCCCTATGGGACTGACTTCACATTCACAATACCTAACACAGTGCACAGCAGAAATGTGTGAGTTCCCTGTGTAACCAACAGAGGAAACACCCTCTGCAGAGCAATGACTAAACGTGCCCGAGCAGAAAGTGCTCTGGTAATGGAGAAAGAAGAGAAGAAAAGAGGAAAGGAGGGGAGGGAGGGAATGGTGGAAGGCAAAGAAGGAAAGCAGAGAGGGGAAGATGTAACTCAAAGCAAATAGCTGCAGTAAATAAGCATTTTGTAGTCCCAGTTTGTCTGAAGCTATCATTTTTCACTGCCTTTAGCCATAATTCAGTGCTCTTTATTGCTTAGGCTCTGTGATTCAGAAGTCCTGAGATTTTTTTTCTTGGCTCTGCATTTAATTCATTTCGGAAGATTATGAAATCCGTGTGTTCCCTAACGAGCCTTCTCGGTGTTTTACACCAAAAAGGGCATCAAATACTGATCCATGACTAAAATACTTAGAGATCCTCCGGGTAAAAACATTATCTAACCACAAAGGAGTATTTGATTGCTATACTTGTAGGCTATTGCTAAAGGAATATTGAAAAGTGAAGGCCATAAAATTGCTATGTGGAAAGGGAGCAATGTATTTATATGAACATTTTTTCTGTCACTAGAAGATTCTAGACAAGCTAAACACCCCTCAGTCTCCAAGTGAAAGTTTTCCTTAGTGAAGATGTTCTTCAATAATAAATAAAAATCACAAATAGTTTGGCTGTTGCACACTTCCTTCACTGTTCTGAAAACTTTGAATCTTGTCTCCACGGCTCTATGACATTGGCCTACCATAGGAGCAGCAGCTGTCTTTTACTTGGCTTGCTGCAGCCCATGAGCGTATTTTTGCTGCATCTTTGATGACAGTTCACTCCTTTAATGTCTTGCCCATGTCTCTGGCTGGCCTCAGCCCACTGGCTCTTCTCCCTTGTTCTCTGCCACTAGTTCTTCCTCTCCTCCACACCCCGTGAACAGCAATGCATGCTGGAATTGCATCCTCAGACTATTTCTCTTCTTCTACACTTGCTCCTTCAACGATCTCCTGCACACGTCAGCTACTTGCTGATAATTACCAAATGTGCAACACTAGCCTGGACGTCTCACCTAACTCCACATTCATGCAGCCCAATGCTTACTCTAGAACTTCACTTAAATGTCTGGTAGGTTTGTAATACTAATGGGTCCATGCTTCAGTTCTTGGCCCTCTCTCTTGGCCTTCTCTTCCTAAAGTCTCCCCCATTTTAGTACAGAAGAACTTCACCCTCCAGAGGTCTGGGGAAAACTCCCCATTCTATGATAATATACAACCAATCTTCCAGCATACCTCTCTGGTATTACTGGGGTTTTCCTGATGGCTTACGGGCCACCATCTCTTGCACCAATCATTGCAATAACCTCCTATCTCATCTCTTTGTCTTTACCTTTCTTCTTTGATTGTCTTTTCCTCAGAGAAACAACAAAAGTTACCTTATAAGTTATTCTAACAAACTTCTGTGACACTAAGAATAAAATCCTCAGAATGAGCTGCAGGTCTTAGATTTGACGCCCTCTCTAGCTCCATGTCCTACAATGTCCAACGTCTACCCGTTCCTCGGTCCCAGTGTGTGGCTCCTACTGAACCTGGAATGCACCAGGCAAGTTCCCACTGAGGGACTTTTGGACTTACAGTGCCTCTTCCCACTTCACACAGCCCTCCACTGTGTGCACAGCATTTATGTGCACATAGAATTTATCTTCAGGAAATTTCTTAAATGCTACTGTTTAAAATTATAAAGTCTTTGTCACAACAATACTTTCTGTCCATCTTTTCTGCACTAATTTTCTCCACAGTATGTGTTGACTTTGGTCATTTCTGAGGGAGGGAACTTCCAAGAATTTCTTTAGCTCAGATGTGTGTGTGTGTGTGTGTGCATGTGTGTGTGTGTGTGTGTG
This sequence comes from Ctenomys sociabilis, assembly GCA_004027165.1. Classification (NCBI taxonomy): domain Eukaryota; kingdom Metazoa; phylum Chordata; class Mammalia; order Rodentia; family Ctenomyidae; genus Ctenomys; species Ctenomys sociabilis. The sequence goes on from PVKA01012799.1 coordinate 31,482, forward strand.
TAGCATATGGAACTGTGTGTGCTGTGTGTGTCATGTGTGTGTAGTATATGTGATGGAGATATGTAGGGTGTATGTGCATTCTCAGTTCTTTAATCTAAATGGGAAAGGAGAGGGAAAGGACAGAGAGCTTTTCATGACACCCTAGTTAGTGGAATAGATTTAAAATGTGAGATTATAAGCAATGCTTTATTAATAATAATTGCTACCACTATCATCCAGATGAGAATGCCTCAGGACACTTTGAGTAATAAAGTTCTCTGAGTCAGAGCATAAACCTAGAGCTTCCTGAGCCCCATCCTACACAGAACACCACATTCCTGGGGTGCACAGTCCTGAAGCCAAATGCTGACGATGAAACTTCCACAGACAGGCACTTTGCTCTGCAACGCACTAATACGGATGTCTATGATACACCCCACGATCTGTCTCAAGTGCCTAATTTTTATAATCATAACCTGATAATCTTATCCACTCCAGAGATTGGAAAGCTGATAGGTGCTAGACTGTGGAAAAGAATAGGGAAGGAAAGAAGAACAGAAAGTACTGGTGAAAAAAAGACTGCAACTCTAAAAACTGGCATTTAAGATAATTTCTAAAGGAGATAAAGGACTGATTATTGTATGGCTTTATATCCTTCAGAACCACAAATACTTATTTACTTTAACACCCACTGTTCCTCTACTTATTCTACATTTTTAAAGTCAGGATTACTTTACATTAATTTAGGCTGAAGGATACCTCTTACTATCAACCAAGGTCAAATAACATGAATTTGCACACCATGAAAATAAACTATGATTCACACTTTCTCCAGGGTTTTCAGGTTTTATTAAATTGCTAAAGATATCTAAAGATGTGTCCCAAAACACATCATCACTCCAGAAGCTCCCTTCACACACTAACCAGACTGATGACATTGATTCCCATTTCTAGGCAGCGAGGCTGCAGTGGAGAACTCGCAACACCTCCGCGGCAGAGCTCCAGGGGAGCCCTGGGCCAGCTCCCTGCTCTCAGCAGAGCCTTCTCTCCCTGCTCCATACTTGGCACCGGCACCCCAACACTTGGCTAACACCGATCCGATCACCCCTAGATCTCATTGCCCAGACAAATGCTTTTCATTTTCTGGAAAAAGAAATTTTTTGAAATAATGAGGATTCCTGTGGTCTGGAATAAATAGCAATCGTCTTGTAGGTACCGCATTCCCCGGGCTTGCATAGGCATATTTGCTGAACTTTGGGAGAGAAACAGTGCTGAAATTCCTTGCTTTGTGATTTGGAGGAGTCTGATAACTTACTATTTCTCCTTTTCTTTGACTTTAGTATTAAGTTTTTCTCAGTTTATATTAAATGTAAATATTTATAAGGGAATTAAAATATTGTAAATAACAGTTTACACTGGTTTATCAGAGGTGTTCAGGAGCCAGAAGTAGAGAGGCTGCATTAGACACATTCAGTGAAAATGTTTACGTTTAAAAGCACTGGAAATGCCAGTCCAGAAATTGGAAATAAACGCAAAATAGAAATCTTATCTTCCTCCAAAACCCACATCACTAGCCAAACAGAAGGTAGGAAGGAGGAGAGACAAGAGCAATGGAGGGAAAGAAGGGGAGACCAACGTAAAAGACTCCACAGAGCAGAAAGTGAGTCCAGACTAAGAATTTTAATGGAGCCTTCAGTCATTCTATGGTCTCTTGAGAAAATACATGCAGAGACCCTCAAGGTACTGGTGTCTGAGGGACTGGAATATTTTGACATTTGAGTTAGTATCTTCTGACTCCTCTGGTCTCTTCAACAGTGTCGCTGGACAAGGTGTTGGTCTCTGGTCACTGCAATCATGACATCCACCATTGCGTGTGTGTGTGTGTGTGTGTGTGTGTGTGTGTGTGTGTGTGTGTGTGTGTTATTTTGGGGTTTTTTTCCCTGAAATAATCCTGGGAAGCTCCTAGATAGACACATGCTGCCTCCATTGACCAATTAGCCCCCTCTAAAGGTCATCTGAGGCTCATGTTCCTGTCAGGTTTTAGAATTACCTCATTCAGGAAGCATGACACCTGCCCACCCTGGGAAAGCTGACCACCCACACTTCAGCTGCTTCTGTGACTTCACCATTTAAGAACCCACTCGAGGGTGGCTATCCCACAAGATGCAGTCATTTTTATAGATTCTTACTGGAAGAAAACTACAGTAGCTCCTTGTTTAGAGTATCTCCTAACATGCTAAATGTGGGGAGGAAACACAGGACACACAAACCTGAAAACTGCACCCTCTCCCTTCCCTCTTCCCCTTCGCCTGGTGACACACTCAGTCCCTAGAAGCCATAGCCTCTTGCTCACATGATCTTATTTCTGAACCCAATTTCCCAGCCTTAGCAGTATTTTCCCTACTCAGTTGGGAAGCTCTTGTCAAGAAGTTATTCAAAGATGGGAGTGATCTAAGAGGAAGAAACAGAGAAATTGATAAATTTTTCTCAAGAAAACAGTCTGACTGGAAAGGAAATTATCGTACTATAATTTTATTTTGCATGTCTAAACCTTAATGATTTTACATTCTTTCTATTCACATTCTTGCCATAATAAATCTTAATTTCCTTAGAGTAATAGCTATCTGGAAACAATTAGGGCAAATTCATGTTCTCAGAATACTGTCAGCAAGCACATTAGTAATTTTTTAAAATTACTTCAAATATAAATAGAATTTCAGAAATAAGGCAAAAGAAATCAAGAAATTATCTAATAAATATACCTGATAAGTCTGTTAACTAATATATAAGTTTTAAGGAACAAAAGAAAAATTATTTAATATTTCCATAGAATTAATCAAGATTTTCTTCTTTAGTTTTCCAGGAGTTTTTAAGTTTCAAGAGTAAACATTACTTTCATGCCCCATATTTAGCCTTTCTTTTTTTTTTCCTGACAATACCCTGAATCTAAAATTATTTTCCAAGTTGTTCCTGGCCCTTCCTTACCCACCATGCCCACTTACAAATTATCGTTCCTTCCCTAAGAACTACTCCACCCATTCACTCCACTTCAAATACCTAGGACTTGCAAAGGAGGCTCTAGCTATCGGTTTCTAGCCAAGCTCAGCCTTTCACTCAGCGTCTACAGATCTGCTGGCCATTTGCCCAGAGGTCTAGCAGAAAGCTTGTGTGCTTTGTACTTCTCCACTGAACACTGGGCATAGCTGTGCCTTGAATTCTGGAAATTTAATCTGGTTACCTTACATCAAGGGAATTAACTCAAATAGCTTTTTGAAGGTCACACAAGTCTGATCACTCCCCATAAAACACTGGGAAAGACTTCAACCATCTGACCTCTGTTTGCCTAACTCCTATCAGCTCTTTACTCTTGCTCAAATTGTCTAAGGATTCGCAAATCCTTGGCTGTGAGGAGAAAAAAATCCTATATAAATACCCATGTTGTTTTTTCTATTTCCTTCTTCCAAGTACATTGGAAAGGACAGGATTTCACACAGGAAACACTTAATGATAATATTTGGAGGAAACCTGCTGACTTTGTAAGACACAGTTGGCCAAAATTCAGATCAGAAATACCCGGGGAAGTAAAAAGCTCCTAGGATTACCAAGATGAGGTTTCTGAAAGTAAAGGACAAGGCATAATATTGCTTGCAGCAGAAAAAGGGAAATATTAGCAAGGCCAGGAGTGCAGAGCACAGGTGTGCCAAAATGTAACTGAAGTGTAAATTTTCAATGAATGAAAGGAATGAGGACTCTCAGATTTAGTGATAATAGCCAAAAGGAGACAGGAGGGAAAGAGAGAAGGAAGCAAAATGAGGAGACGAACATGATGGCAAGAAAAAATGATGACTCCAGAAAGGAATTCATCAAAATAAAATCCACGGGGCTGGTGAGATAGCTCAGTGGACTGGGTGCCTTCTTAGGCAAGCGCAGGGCCTGAGATTTGATCCCCGGCACCACAAGCCACATCGCCCCCAACCCCAGGCACGCTGAGACTGGGCGTGGTGGTGCACACCTGTAATCCCAGCGCTGGGGAGGCTGAAAACAGGAAGGTCACCAGGAGCTGTGTAGTGAGGCCCTGTGCCAAATAAGTTTTTAAAAGAAGGAAGACCCACATTCTATGTTTGTGGAAATAATTTTATGAAATGTCAATGGCAAAAATTCTAAAAAGAAATGCACACTAAGGGGCTTTTGAGACTGTTCTTGCACGAGTTGTTAACAATACTGATAAGTATGAAATGTTGACCCCATGAAGTAAAATCATCAATTCTTTTATTTCTAAGAGAATGAGTACTACAGAGTGTGTTTATGTATCCCTAATGGTACATAAAGGGAAATATATTTTTTCTGTATTAAACTTGAAGGAGAATGAGTTTCTACATTAAACTTATAAGCCAATGTTGAAACATACAGAACAATGTTTTAGATGCTTTCACTATTTTTTAAAGGTAGGAGATATCACAGATGTTTGTACAGGTTAAGAAAAAAGCCAAATGTGAACCCGATGTCATTGCTAGTTAGATAGAGAGAGGACTTCTGCACATCTAAATGGTGCAAGCTGTAATAAGTTGTTACAGAGGGCAGACAGAAGAAAGCCTGCTATCTTCTCAGCCTCATGTGAAAATGTACCAGGTATTGTGCTCAAGACAGGGATATGAAGGCAACCCCCATGGAGCCTGTGCACCCCAGGAAAGGAAATATACAGGAAGCACTGACCACTGAATGATATCTACAGAGACACACATCGTGTAAGGAGAGCAGGTACCCGGGTTGTCTGTGCTGGAGATTCCCTATGGTGCCTATGCAGGAATGGGTTGTTTCAAGACAAAAAGGTCCAGGAGAAATAGAAATGCAATGCAAAAAGACTGAAATTTTCCAGGTAAACAAGAGAAGAGGGGCTCAGTCATTGGATTTCAGATGCCCCTGTCTGAACCCAGCAGACCAGCCATCCAACATTTTCAATTGGCGAGCAGCCCAGGCTTGCAGCTGACAGGTGTGAGTCCAGAAGGGCAAAGGGAAGGCCAGCTCCGTGTGAGATTTCACATGCTTCACTGCTGAAACTCTTTTCCTCTATGCGTATTTCAGATGTGTAGTCAGTGCCTCCACTCCTTGCCAGAAGAATCAATTATACTACTAACTCCTGATCGTGCTGCCAGGATGTGACCCCAAAAGTCTCTAAAGTCCTCCCCTGCAACGGCAAGCAGAAACATTGGAGTGACACAGAGGATTTGGAGGCAGATTTATTTAATTCTAACGGGGACTGACAGGGAATCAATTATCCTTTAAAATGTCAGACCTTGAAGGTGCAGGGAGGGAGATTTTTATGGGATTGTAAGCAAGAAGCAGAGTACTTGGCTGTCTTTGATCAGCTCTTACAATGTGCATCACAGTGGCCAGCCATTTCTAGTAGACAGTAGGAACAGGAGGTATAAGATGAACCAATGCCTGGGCAATGAAGAAATACTGGCTGGGGAGCGAGGGGCATTTTCTGTTACACCCTGAAATAAAAAAATAATTTTATTTCAGTAATTTTAAAGTATTAAATCTATTCCATTTAGTCTGAATAGACACTGAAGGAGACAGGCCTAACAGTAAAGAAGCTCTGTCTTTCTGAAGAGGTGTCAAGACCTGACACATAAGTTATGATTAAGATAGAGAAACTAGAACAGAAATTTCCACCAGTGCAAAGTGATTCAACTTGTCTTAACTTGTTTACAGGACGAAGGCTATTCTTCCTGGAGCACCTATGCACCTTAGTTCTAAGGTACACATTCATCCCCTACAGCAGTGTATCACTTTAGAGACACTCAGATATGCTTGTGACTTTCATGCCAGCAAATTGGAAAGGAGACTCCCTGCACATCCTGCCAAACAGAGAGTAGAGTCAGAAGGGAGAGAATGGAGACCCAAGGAAAAAAATGCTTTCTTGTATTTGGACAAACATGGCTAGAGTTCACGGCATCATCACGGTCTTTGTCATCATTGCCTTTCTTGTTTGCCTGCTTGCCGTGTGCTTTGCTCTGAAATACTGGTTATGAGAGGACACTTATACTGGTCTCTATTCCACAGAAAGTTACTTCACCTACTTCACCTGGAATGATACTTATTTTCTCTACAGCTCATTCTCATACTCCATATAAGCATAGCTTCTTTTTATATTTGGCCAGCTCAGCCCATCCTGGGATAGAGCTGCTACAGCACGTGGGGCAGGGAATGGAACCTCGGTCACCGCGCCTGCCTAAGCTTGCCTAAGCAGGCACTTCAGACTGCTGAGCTATCTCACCGGCCCCACCATAGCTTCTTGAATGGCTCACCTTACAAGAGGGAAAAAGCTCTGTACCCCTGACCTTTCTTCGTGAGGAGGAAGTGAGACATGTGCGCTCAGTGTGCATAATCTCACAGGGATGGACAGCCAGAATCCAGCACATCATTTCAACAGTCTAGTCAGCACTTTGCTTACACTCCATCATTTCAACTCAACATTTCTACTGCATGAAGAATCTCAATATTCAGAAACGACTTGGTTTTGTAAATGTACACGTGCACTTACTTGTTCATGAGGGCTGCTGCATTTGTCCTGTGTTGACTCATCTGTGACTACTTAATGATGTTATATTTGTCAAACCAAATGGTATCTAATAAAATCAGAGGGCTCTGCCGTGAGTAGTGGGGGGCACGGAAGGAAAGAGGTCACAGTAAAGGAGTAAACAAGCGGTTTTTAACTGTGATGTCACTGCTATAACCATCAGTACTTTAGCAAGCACATATTTAGACACCTACACTGTAGAGTGTTTCTCATTTCCTACATAGTCAAAAGCATTTACCATCTATCAATTGAAACATAGCAGGTAAAAGATATTACAGAAATTTCTAAACATATGGTTATGTATATCAAGGATCTCAGATTCACGGGATGCTGTAAATTATCAAACTGTTTTTGCTTGTTCTGGGAGACAAGCGCCTGCTGTGGTATCCTTAATTTGTCTGTCAAGAAACAATTAAGCAGATATATGACATTTTGTAATTTCCAACTGAGAATAGCTGAAGAAATTGCTGTCAGACAGCCCAGATGCAGCGCCCTAAAGAGGAGTACGTGCTGCACTGCAACTTAGGAAAATATGACCTCATGAGTACCATTTGCATCTGTGTTCTCAGCAAGTCAAAAAGCTTGAGTGTGTTGGCCCTGGCCCACAGTCTAATGCAAAGAGGTCGAAATCTTGCACTGAAGGCTTATAATTAAGGTGACAGGAATCTTCAAAACAAATTATTTCATAAAAGTAATAGGGCTGTCTGACCCACTTCCCAAATTTTCCCAATGAAAAGATCCCACAGTATTTTCCAGAAAATAATACTGGATCTTACATTAATTTTTGTTCCAAAAGACACAATAGAGCCTTGGGGGGGGCTGTCTTACTTTTTTAATATATAACGACTAACATTTATTTTTGTACAAAAACCTGCATTTACTTATATATAAAAATTTGAATTTATATACAGCCAGCCATGCCCTCTCCTTCTGAAACATCTTCATAGCTCTTCAAATCTTAAATCCTGACCTGAGTTTCTTGTGATTCCATTTCCTATAAAACCATTGGCTCTCCTAACCCATAAAAGCATGCTCCTCAAGTGAGCACTTCTTCACTACGTAGCCTGCCTGGAGTACAGTGGCAGCGTAGCTGTCAGAGCTCTTATCCCATGAATTCTTCACCCAAGTCACAGCTTCTTGTGGGCTGGGCTTCATACCATGTCCAATAAATCAAGTGTTGATTGAAGACTATGCGATAGGTGTGGCAACAACAATGATGACACTTAAAAATTGTGGTTCACACAAAAGCAAAGAAAAATTGCAGACACCAAAATTCAGAAAACATGAGTGCATCAAGTATGTCATTACAACAAGCAATGTATTAGGTAATAGATTCATACTAAACACAGCCTTGTCTGTTTGTTATCAAGTGTGCATGTTATTTGTGCTTATGTCTGTACTCCAACTGGTCATTTGGCAGTGTCTTGAGTTCATCTGTTTCCATAGGTGTTTGTCTGTCATCCAAAGGTGCATGCTTAGGTATTTACTACTATGTAATTATAATTTATTTAGAAATCAATCTAAACATTAATATGTATAGTTATTTATATATTAATGCTATCATTTTACAATTCAGTATGTCCGTTGTGTGTTGAAATTGACCCAAAATGCATCCAGCTGATCTGAACTGGGGATAGAGCTTATACGACAAGCATCCTGAAAAATCATGGTAGGATATATTTTCCACTTAGATCTTATTTTTATGAAAATATAGTAGTTCCTGAGGCAGTATTTTTCCTGGCATCTCTACCTGACAATGACAATAAAGCTGAAACTCAGCCAGCTTCCAAACAACATTCAAAGATTCAAAATAATAGCCCTCTTCTAAATATCACTGGGGGATCTAGGCAAAACGAACACATAGATCATTAGCTTTATAGTAGAAAGAATATGGCTAAAGAGGTTAGCTTAACTCTTCAAGAAGGCAAGACCCAAATCCCAAACTCTTGATATCTAAGGCTTCACTCACATTGATTGTGCAAAATACAATGGAAATATCAAGGTTATACAATTAATTTGATGTTTGAAGCAACCAAATCAATATTTTACTTGTCCAGTATGCAAAATATGTCCAGGTCAAATTGACTAATGTTAAAGTCTATATCTGCACATATGAAGCCACTGTACTTAGCCCTTAATAATTAAAGCAAACCAAAATCATAGGAAACTGAAGTCCTAAACTATCTATATAAGTGTTTCTATTAATTTGTTCTTTCTTGTTCAGGTAATAAAACAGTACAAAGGAAGAGTTTTCTTGGTTTTATTGTTGTGTTTTGTTTTGTTTTGCTTTGTTTTTAATATTTTCAAGTTTATAGTATCAAAAACTTGCATGTTGCATTGTGGAGTTAGAGATCTATAGTTAGACCCTTAATTGTACTTTGTGCTGGTCATGTGGCTTAGGCTTGTGTCATCACCATACTTTTGTTTCTACAATTCTCATCTCCCTGCTCTGAATACTATTTGTCAAGAGACCAGTTCCTTAACAACGCATTCAAATTTTAGAGTTGCCACTGAATCGTTTTTCTGTTTCCCTACCGAGCCCCATAAAAAGAAAGAAGTCAATAATTATAAAGGGCTTATAATAACACCTGGCATTAGTAAGTGTATATTAATAGTTTTGATAGCCTCCATTGTCACTGTCACCATCATTCATCATCATCACTTACTGTCCTACCTCTTCCTCATTTGCTATTCTCTCAAATGTAGGTTCCTGGGAGAACTCTGATGTGGGCCTCTGTGACAGGATGTCACTTGAAACCATACTTCTGGTTTCTCTCAGCCTCTCTACACTCTACCCATAGAAAGAAGAGTGGCTTATTTCACTGGTGAACTTGGGAGATAAAACTGTCTTCCAATCTGTCTAAAAGCAAAGTCAGCTTACAATCCAAGTTAATCTCCTTTTCAAAGTCCAGGGCAATCAATGTCTAATTAATTACTGAGTAAAATGTTATCAAATGTCAAGATCTTTTGAACTCAGAAATACTTTTTTTTTCTTCTTTTTCTTTTTGGTGGAACTGGGGATTGAACTCAGGCCCATTGAGCTTGCCAGGGAAGCACTTATTCCACTGAGCCATCCCCCCGGCCCAGAAATATATCTTTTTCACCCATCAACTCCACTGGTAGTAAAGGTGATGCTTCTAACTCTAAGAATCAGACTGCTCTCTAGCTTCACATTGACCCTAACCTCTATAGGGAATATCAGTATAACTCATTGAACGTCTAAACCCTCCATGTTATCTTACATTCAAGTTCTGTGCTTCCTTCCACGTGGGCAATTCACCTCCTGAAGTTGTGTCTCTCGTCCAAGGACACACGTGCACACCCACGTGTGTGACAACCAGCCTAACGCTCCATTACCTACAACTGGATTCATATCTTGTCCTGACTGTGGCCCTCTTTATTCCCAACCTTGGTGATTTTTCCAGTTCACCTCTCCCCAAAAAACCTAAGTTATCCTTGACATCTCTCGTCTAAACTCAAATGTTCAATTCTGTCACTTTCGTGAATATCATATTCTTCTCATTTTCTCCATTTACCTCACTAAGCCCTAAGTTTGGGCTTTCCTACTGCATCTCTTACAGAATATTCTATGCTTTCCTCCTACCACTAGTCCCCCTCACCCATGTGTACTAGGGTGCCCTTTCTACAACCATAGCTGCAGTCAACCAATCATTGTCATGTCTCTCCTAGATGCAGAGCATGGCTCCTGTTATTTGCCACATGCCTAATTGTTAACTGTCCAGCCTGCATCCTAATGACCTCTCTCTTGCACAGATGCATCCTATGTCTCAGCCACAGTGCACCTTTCAGAAAGTGCCAGTTTATCCAAATTACTTATTTGAAGGTTGAAGCATTATGTAAGTGATCAAGATAAAATTTATCCTACCATCACCCAAAATCCCATTCCACCTCACTTGAATAAAGTGACCTTTGAGTATTTCAGATACACATTCAAATTATTCAAATAATTTAAAGGTATCAAGTTAGTCAGTGGAGCAATACTCTCCTATATAACATATCAATATTTACTACTTTACTGTCAGTTAAAAGAAATCTAACAAATTTTCTCATCTCCTGCTGCACCCTTCAACACGGACCTGTTCTCTATGTTCAGAACACTGTCTCTCAGGCCACAGTCACTGCGTCATTGAGCACGACTCCCCATACTTCCATGAAGTCTGCCTCAACTTCACTATACTCCTTCCTTTCACTTAGGCTTCACAAAAGAGCCTTTTCTATATCCACTAGCTCCAAGACAGAGAAGGTGGAGGAGAGCTATCCCTGCCATGGCAGCCAGAAAGCAAAGAGAGAAGGAACGGGCCAGGAAGAGAGGTGCTGTTAGCCCTGACACATTTCCCAGAGCACACTTTGCACAACTCTGTTGAATACTTCATGCAGATTCTTTTCATTGTTCCTTTGCCTACCCTGGGTGCTCCCTCAGGGCTCAGTTAATAGCCTTATTGGCTGATGTTATGGTTTAGATCTAGGTTGCCCAAGGTTCCAGGCCCTCTGCAGCAGGGCCTTGGAAGAGACTGGATCACAGGATACTCTACACATTAGTGAGTTCAGCCCCTCCTGTACTTACCCACTGAGGAGGCCAACACTAAGTGTGCCTGAGGAGGCAGGGCCTAGTTGCAGGCTGGTTACTGCAGGCACAAGCTGGAAGAGCGTGTCTCTCCCTGGTCTCCTCCTTCTCGCTCTGCTTCCTGGCTGTCCCCTACAGTTTCTGTCTTGGAGCTAGTGAATGGCTGAAAATATGAACCAAAATGACCCTCTCCTCTGCTAACCTACAGGTGTCAGGTAATTGGTCTCAGCCAGAGGAAAATGTCTGAGACAACCACTGAATTTCCAGCACTCGCTGTGCAGTGCGTGTTCAACACTAAAGGAACTGGTGCTTGCATTCTGCCATACATTACGCCGAGTACAACAGGTAGAAGAATGGAGTAGGAGAGAGGGACAGGAAGCCAAGTGATAAATACTGTACTTTCTTCTTTTATAGCTTACACTTTATAATGAGGAACGAATATAAATGAGAAAGGCCTGGTATTTTCCAAATAAATTTTAGTGCAGCAAAAAGTTTAAATAATTGCTTTTACTGATAACATGAAAATCAAAGAAAAAAGTCAATAACTATACTTTGACAGTTTATTTGAAAATTGCTTATTGCATTTAGGCCAGCAGCCATACCTATCACTTTCTTAGACATGAGCAACACCAGCTTATGAAAGCTCATTCTACATGAAATGACTCATATGTAATTAATTTGGACATTTTCTATTGATCATTATGATGACTTTTTCCTGTGCTCTTAAAGCTTCATAATTATAAATACCCAATGCTAATGTCACCCTGTCTCAGAACACAAATTTGTGAAACACGTCAATTTTGAAGCTAATCACAGATCGTACTGTTGTCACTGATTCCGGGCTTCCATTCTTAACAGCTTGGTAGAGCTATGGCTGTGAGTCTACCACTGACTTAGTACATTATTAGGACAATGTCACTGATTTTATCAGTGCCAAAAAAGTCAGCATTGGACCATTTCAGCTTCTGAACAGAACACCATGAGCATTTTCCACCAGAATTTAATTAATCATATTTCTAATCAGTGCCTTGTTAAAACATGCATGGCAGGCTGTTCTAGGAAAAACAGTAGGTTAGTCAGCTGGCTAATAAATCTCAACTAGCGAAATGCTGCACTTAGTTCTTGTTGTGTGCACCCTGTAGTCAGACATTTCTGTATCCCGAGACATGACTCAGAGGCTGCAAATGTCCAAGCACATTTAAAGATGACTCACGATAGAGAATCTGTTTTTAACCTCTACGATCTAAGCAGGCCATAAGAATTGGGTAAATAAGTTACACAGCCATTTTCCCACATGATAGGATAGCTGTATTGTGCTCGCCAGGAGCCAAGGAAGAGGGGACCGGCTCTGGACCATTAGACACACAAGCCTTTGAAGTTTGTGCCTGCACTCGCAACCAGCCCACCAAGTCACTGGGCTGGGTATGTAGCTTGTAGGAGAGAACTTCACTAGCAGGTGTAAATCCCTAGATTCAATACAATGAACCAGGAAGAAAAATCTGATTCAATGTATTCAGCACACTTATTCAGGTTTTAAGAGTACTAAATGTAACCAATGCAGAAAATGAAAGCCTACATTGCACCTACATGTTGTTGACCTATAATTTTATTTTACTAAGCATGGATTCAAATTGGAAGAAGTGTCAGCTGATTTCCTACTATGTCAGAGCTTTGAGTCAAGGTGATATATCTTCTATAAGGACAAAATTAGCATACCAAAGTCTCCATTGTGCTACCTCTGGTAAGGAAGCACAGAAAAGAGCAACTAAGAACATCCTTCATGCCTATCAAGTTGGCACATCTATAAACTCAAAATATATATATACACAAACCTTATAACAATAAGTTTCTTAAATTATGATACAGCCTAGTAAGTGAACTGATAGAGATGAGTCCTTTGTTGTTTGGAAATAAGTTTCTCAAACATCTCCAAGGGTATCAATTCTGTGACACTTCATATAATCTGGAGAAACTATAAACAAGGTAAAGAGCAATTAAAAGAAAACATGTTACATGCAGTAATAGGACAAGTAAAGCCTGCTACGGGGCTCATGGTTAACAGTGTGAAAAAAAATAGTAAATCTCTTCAAAGGTAGAGATGTCAAACTGAAGACTCAAAAGTAAACAGAATTGTAAATAACATTTTAGAGAAGGTGTGTGTGTGTGCGTGTGTGTGTGTGTGTGTGTGTATGTGTGTGTGTGTGTTTAGTACATGCCTGTAATACTTAACATAAATCTTTGTGGGAATTTGTGACATACATAAACCATCTTTTTTCCACCATCTTTTTTCCAGCATCTTTTTTCCAGCATCTTTCCCTTCATGACCCTATCCTGCACTCCCCTCAGGGTCCCCATCCTTGCTTTGGCGAGTGTTTGCAGTGCCCAATGGTCACTGTCATGTGAGGAGTGGTGCATGGCCCACCTAAATTCCTTGTTTCATCCCCTTTCCCCCTCCCCTCTCTCCTGCCCTCCATCCCTTGATTCCTTCCCATCTGAGAAAGATCTGTCTCCACCCTTCCTAATGTCTGTCTGTTATTTCGCCCTTTATTTACTCAGTATATTTCTCATGAAAGAGAAACCATGTGATATTTAAGCTTGCATATCTGATTTATTACACTTAACATTATGGTCTCAAGGTTTTCCTACAAATGACAAGTTTATCTTTATGGCCGAGCAGTACCCCATAGTGTGTAAACACGACGTTGTCTTTACCCATTCATGTATTGATGAACATATAGGCCACTTCCAAGCTTTAGCTATTATGAATTGTGCTTCTGTAAACATGGGTATGAAGGATTGCTAAGTATGATATTAATACTTTCTGAGAACATGCTTCCAAGAGGAATACCTGAGTCAAGTGGTATTTCTAGTCTCAGTTTTTGAGGAATCTTTATATAATTTGCACAGTGATTGCATTAGCTCACACTCCTACCAACAATGTAGAAGAGTTCACAGCCTGTCCAGTGGGCATTATCATTTGGTTTCTTGGTGAGGGCCATTCTTTCTAGAGTAACATGGGATCTCAGTATTATTATAATTTGCATGTCTCCAGGGGCTACGAGTGTCAAGCATTTCTTCATGCTTTTATTGGCCATTTCTACCTCTTCTGTGAAGCATCTATTCATTTCACTTGCCCAATTTTTTAATTGTGTCTTTTATTTTGGGGAGATTCTAATTTCTTTCTTTATATACTATGGATATAAGTTTTCTTTCTGAGTAAAAACTAGAAAACATTTTTCCTATTCTGTAGGTGGTCTTTTTAGTCTGTAAGTTATTTTGCTGTTTAGAAGGCTTTTACTTTTATATGATCCCACTGGCTGATTCTTGGAACTATTTCTTTTTCTTTTTGTTTTTCTTTTTTTTTTTTTTAGTATTTAGTATGGGTCTACAGGGTCTCACTGCACAGATCGGACGCATAGTGATCCTTCTGGTTTCAGCCTCCCAAGAGCTGGGATACCAGCATGTGGTTCCAAGCCCAGTCTCAGTGGCCATCTCAGTGCACCCTGGGGTGGGGACAGCATGGCAGGCTGGGATCAAACCCCAGCTGCTGTGCTCTGCCTGAGCTGGCACTTTAATCCAACTGAGCTATCTGGCCAGCTATCTTGGAACTATTTCTTATATAACCATGGTTCTGTTCAGAAAGTTCTTGCCTACACCTATAACTTCAAGAGTTTTACCTGTTTTGTCTTCTAGCAGGTTGTGTTTGTGTTAACATGTAGTTCTTTGAATCATTTTTATTTTACTTTAGTAGATGTAGATAGAATATCTTTTGAGCCTAGGGCACTGCAAACTTCCCAAATAGGATCAAAAATTCTATTAACTATCAGCCCAAATATATGGTCATAAGGATATGTGTAATTATCATAACTTGCAATAAGTTTGACTACTCATGGCTAAATTGACTACAATGTAGATAAATTTCATTTTGTCACAATTTTGATGCCCATCATGGAAGCTCTGTTGCAGAAATATTTCTCTCTCTGTCTCTCTTCTTTCTCTCTGTCTCTCTGTCGGTCTCTCCCTCTCTTTCTCTCTGTCTCTTACTCTCTCTCTCTCTCTCTCTCTCTCTCTCTCTCTCTCTCTCTCTCTCCCTTCCTCCCTCCCTCTCTCTCTGTTTGCCATTATGGGGATTGGAGCACAGGGTCTTTGCACCCAGCTGATCTACTTTCCACCCCATTGTTTTATTTTAAAATAGGGTTTCACAAAGTTACTAAGTTACCTGTGTTGGCTTTAGGCTTACAGTCCTCCTGCCCTACTCTCCCAGTGTGCTGGGAGAAACATCTTTTCAATGGTGTGTGTGTGTGTGTGTGTGTGTGTGTGTGTGTGTGTACACATGTGAGTGCCTGTGCACAAATGTGCATGTTATATTCCATTGGCCAGCACTCAAGGAGCTTTGTGTTAAATTGAAACAGAGTACTTTCCTTTCTCGATCCCCATATCCCATCACACACACACACACACACACATACACACACACATGATTTCCAGAATTTCAGAAATCTGTTGAAATGAAAGTTTTCTAGTTAAGCAAAATTTTGAATATTTTTGTCAATCCTTAGATTTAGGATATAACCTTGTAAACCATGTTATTTCCTTACATATAATTATAAGATGGCAATGCAAAATGAAATGCCCATCTGCCTAATTTCTCAACTAGAGTTTAAGCATATTCCTTGTATGGTTAATCTATCATTGCTCATAATTTGATACATTTTTCTCTCTTCTGTTAGATCATAAGCTCAGTAAGGGTTAAAAACATGCCTTAAACTTCTTGGCAACCCTCATAAGCATAATAAAATTGCTTAACACAGCAAGCATTGAATGAATACTGTTGATTAAAAAAACATCTGAGATAACCCTAATGGGTTTTATTCGGAACTCAAAGTTGAAACAGCCTTTCAAGCCAAAAAGGACAAAAAAAAAGCTTTGAAAATAACAGACATCTTTACATCTCCATGTTGTACCTTGGCAGAAAAAGAATACAGTTTTTAAACCAAAACGGTACCAGAACTATTTCAAATACTATAACATTAGATCCTAAAGCAAAGCTCAGAAGATTTGTAATGGGGCGTAAAGAAAGTTGCCTGTGATACAAACACTGTTAAAATGAGATTGTAAAAGTGAAAAGTTTAGACATCCTTATTACCTAAGCAAAGATCTATTTATGCCAAGAAAATTACATTATGTTCCTAATACATACATTCCAGAGTTGTGTAAATGTGTGATTAATATTCCTACTTTAAATATATGCCTAGTTTTATGAAGACATAGAAAACACCTTAAGCTGGAACTTTAAAGGAGTTTAATAATAACTATCAAAAATAGTATTTATTAGAAAGCTCATAGCTTTCCAAGTAAAACTACATACCTTCTAAAATTATAAAATATTACACATACAGTTGTCTCAGTAACCAGAGAGGACTGGTTTCAGTTTTCCTGGAAATAGCAGAATCCCAGTGCCCAAGTACC
>PVKA01012800.1:0-56780 GCA_004027165.1 Ctenomys sociabilis
AAAGGAAATTTCCAGCAGAGTAGAAAGAAAACCCACAAACTGGGAAAAATTATATCTGACTGTCCCTCCAACAAAGGCTTTCTGTCTATAACATACAAAGAACTAAAAAAATCAGGACTCCCAAATTCAAAGACCAAATCCAAAAATGGGCATCTGAGATGAATATGCACTCCTTAGATAAAGCAGTACAATTTGCAAGTAAATATATGAAAAAATGTTCAAGATCATTGGCCATTTGAGAAATGCAACTTAAAACAGCACTGAGATTTCATCTCACCCCAGAAAGAATGGCTAACATCAAAAAGTCAGCCAATAGCGAATACTGGAAGATCTTTGGTGAAAAAGGGACTCTTCTCCACTGTTGATGGGAGTGAAGATTTGTACAACCAGTATGGAAATCAGTGTGGAGACTCCTCAAAAATCTAGGATTGGAGATACCATTCAAGCTGGCTATTTCCTTCCCAGGTATTTTTGCAGAAGAATGAAAACCTCATACCACAGTGACATATGTGCACCCATGTTTATAGCAGCACAATTTATCATATCTAAATCTTTGAAGCAACCCAAATGAACATTAACTGAGGAATAGATAAAGATATAGAGTATTATTCAGCTATAAAATGGGATAAATTTGAGGCTGTTTGGTAAATGGATGCAACTAGAGAACACACTCTTAGGTGAAATAAATCAGACCCACATGTGGAAACATCGTATTGTCTTTTTAGTGTGAGAACCTAAAAGAGAAAATGGAATGTGACGGGTACAATAGATCTGAGGAAAGGGAGATGAACTTATTCAAAAGGCAAGAGTTACTGAGCTGAGGAGCAGGACAGGAGAGGGAATGGGGAAAGAGATATATCTATGTTTGTAAGCAGGATGTTTAGGACAACTGTACTGTAGATTTCTGTTAGCCTATGGAAAGGACCAGGTAATGCTTAATGTGTTTTGACTCTCCTTTTTTCAATTGTTTTTCCTTTTTCTTTTCTTAATTTCTTATATATTTCTTTTTTTTTTTCTTTCTTCTTCCAATTTTTCATGAATATATCTGGTAATATGAATAACCGGTTGGAAGACAGCACTGCATTACAACAAATACTGTGAAATTCGTATTACTTTGTTAAGAGCAATTTTGTATCTCTTGTAATTTTTCTGCTTTAATACTATTTTGAATTCTTTATAAAATAAAAACAAATTGGAGAGCACTAGCATATTTATGAAGTTAACTTCTAAAATTCACACTTGTGGTATTTTCCTTTGTTCCTTTAATCCTTTCTGATATGTTTCAGAAAATGCTGTTTTTTTTTCTGTAAGATATTGAATATATGTAACCAATATCCTAGGTAATTTATATATGTATATTTATGGCATTTTATTAAATGATACCTTTAAACATAATATTATTTTTATTAGTGTAAAGAAATATTTATTTGGAGATTCTTTTTTTAATGTATTTGGTACAGGGTCCTACTACACAGCTTGGACTAGCAGAGATTCTCCTGTTTTTAGCCTCCCCAAGGCTAAGATTACAGGTGTGTGTTACCACACCAAGACTTAGTGGCCAGCTCAGTGTGCCTGAGGGCAGGGCTGGTGTGGCATATGGTAACAGGGATTGAACCCCAGTCCCTGCACTTGCCTAGGCAGGTACTTAGTATGCTGAGCTATGTTTCCAGCCCTGGATAGTTTTTGATTGTACACCAATTAATCCGTAAGAGACTATATGAGACTATATGACTATATAGTCTCTTTCTTGCTTTAATAATTTGTTGATAGGTTCTTTTATTCTTTGTATCTATAATTATGTTGCCTACAATCAACAATAGTTTTGATTCTCTTTCATTTTATGTCTGTTACTTGCTTTTGATTTCATAATGCTCAGGCTAGTACCTCATGGAAAAAGCTTGACAGAAATGGTGATAGCAGACATCTTTATCTTACTTTTCAAATGAGAATCATTCACCACTGTATAGGAAAGCATTTATAATGTTCCATTTTATTAAATAGATTCCTAAAGGAACTGACAGGAAAATAAACAAATAAAACTAACAAAAAGCTCCTGTTTCAGTCCTAGGCCCTGAATTGTTATTAAGCAGAATGCTATTGATCTATAACTGAACCATATGGATATTAGAACAGAAGGTTTAAAGTAAGACATTTTGAGAAACATTGTGACAGTGCAATTTTACATAGTTCTTAACCATATTCAATAATGGCATATAATTCCAATAAAGAAAACCTGCCATATAACTGCATGCCTGCTGGCTGCTTGTTAGGAAATAACTGACTGACCCTTCCTACCTGCCACTTGCTATTTTCTCAACAATGAAATATGCAAATAACCAGGTACTTCATTTATATCTTTGTTACAATTAAACTATTCATTTTGACGTTTTATACATTTCAAAATCATACTGAATATTTATGTTGTTTTCTTCTCTCTTGTTAAAATGTGTAGGAATCACCTATAGCATTTTATCAATTTTAGTTTAGGTATTTACTTTGCTTTTACAGTGAGTGCAGTTTTGGACAGATAGAAGGATTAGTTCATTTGATTCACAACCCACAGTCTTGCCTATATATTAAAGTTCTAGAGATATTCATCATCCTTTTTTTTTTTTTTCTTTGGTGGAACCGGGGATTGAACTCAGGCCCTTAAAATCTCACTGGGAAAACTCATTTTTCCTACATCCTGGAGAGTGTCAGGATTATAGTGTGAATATTATTAACATAATTATTGATGGCAACATTTAGAACCTACATTTCAAAAATCCTGTTTAGAGACTTTTAAAATTCTAAGTTGCTACATTAGCATACATAGAAGAATTAAGGAGAAAGAGAATTCATTTTTAAAAGCCCTGCATTCACCTTCCATTTGTTTTTGCACAAACAAGCATTTGCACTGAGCTATTCTAGCAAATATTCATGAAAGGCCAAACTGAGTCCAGTGGCCCAGTCAACACTTAGGCCTGTCAATTTCATTTCTCTTTTGGGCTTCTGCCTCTTACTTACAAAATTAACACCCAGACAGCAAGAGTGTTCTATACTTGTAAACAGCATCAGGGAAGAAAGACTAAGAATACTCTTTATTGTACCATGCTTTCTGCATTTATTGTCTTTCAAAGAAAATGGATACAGAGCAAAAATACACAGAAATCACAGGAATCTACTTTCTTAGTTTGCTTCATGGCATATGCTTCTTATGCTTGGAAATACAACATTAATTTAGGTCAGATTCTCATATTTTAGAAATGACTGAGTTGAATCTGTTTACACTGCTGTCTATTTCATAGGGACAAGTTTGCTTAATGCTTACATTTTTTATTATAGCACTAAAGGCATTTGATTGTTCTTTGGTATCTTTGACTGTCAGAAAAAAGAATGAAGCATCAAAAGGAAGATTGAATGAGTTTCCTTTTATTACCTCTATGAGGGACTCATTTTTTCTATTTGTATGACTGCTCTAACTATAGCAGAATTTTATGATAAGGAAAAATAAATTGTACCCTAAGGCAATATTCCCATTTTGATGGATTATAAAACATGTTAAAATTTGTCATTAGAAATGATAATTCTTCATGATTTGCAATCCTGTTAGTATAGTTGTTTGAATAAAAATGTAGAGATCAATTTAGTTTCTGCCTTTAAATGACAGTGCACTCAGACTGCAGCATTTCAAACTGATGGTACCTGATGTCCCATGTTGGGTGCTCGGAGCTCTGCTGTGTTGAGTTGAAAGCAGCTTTGCTCCTACAGGTTAAGGCTGGTGGGAAGGACGCTGCATCTCACTCACTGATGGATCTTGGGGGAGTGAAGGACACTCAAACTCGCATTGTACAGTGGCAAAAATAACCACCACTCCCAATGAGAAAGGCAGAAATTCTTTTAATTTATATAATAATTCAGGTGCAAGGATAAAATATGGCTGTACACTAGCCAAAATCTCAGAGAACAAATTGAAGGCTGGTTTTAAACTTTAGAGTAAAGCCCAAATTCTCAATATTGTGTCAGTGTAACCTCTTTCACAGATTTCTTGCCAAAACTATGAAAGCTTTAAATCCATCAACATAAAAGTGTTTATCTAGAGTAGCTCCTGATCCAATCATTTTTTCTGTTTTTTTTTTTTTTTTTTTTTTTTTGTTAAACCAGGGTTAATAATTCAGACACGGGAATGTGCAAGACACAGTTACATCTGGTTTCTTATTTATCCCACTGTTTTTTTAGAGGTGAGATTATGACTTATTTGACAGATGTGGAAGGTAAACTGTCTTAAAGCACATATCTATGTCATGGGCCGGATATTAGAGTTTACATCCATTCTGACCACAAATCCTTTTGTCTTTCACTTTTCACATTTTCCTTCATTCTATCTTGTATTTACTTCTCTTACACTTCTGCTAGTATTTCCAGCACTTGAATTTCTATGTCTAAGTTTAAACAAAGGCTGTAATTTGAATTGGAAAGAGAGTGGCACTACATTGTCTTAATCGCGGTCATGTTGCCTTGACAGCGTGCCTGAAATGATCCCAGGAGGAAAGGCTCGCTTGGCCTTTGGAGCTGCAGAGGCTGCCACCCTAGTTCTCTGCTCTGGCTCCAAGTCCGTGTGGCTGGAAGTGCAGCAGAAGAGGAAAAGGAGCTCACATCGTGGCAACCAGGAAGTAGAGCTAGCAGTGGAGCAGAGGAGAAAGTTGTTCAGGCCATCCGTCTAGTCACCTACGTCTTCCTATAGGAGGATTAACTATAAACCCGCATATTCCAACAACTTTCCAAAAGCTACATCTGTGGTCACATGGGACTTCGGGGCCCCTAGATATAAAACATACCAACCGTATCATTTTAGGAAAGCTATTAAAAGCCCATTAACCCAATGTAGTAAGATAATCAAACTTCTTAAAGATCTCAAAGCATATGTTCACTGTAAACACAAAGGAATAAAATCCAGCTCTCTCTGCCTTCATCAGAACAGTATCACATGTTGCAAAGGAAAGGGAACACACCAAGATAATGATAAACCAAAAGTCCTACATTTGTGTTCATGCAAGAGTTCACATTTGTGTTCATGTGAAAGGATGACATTTTCATATAACAGAATTAAAATATAAACCAAACCTCTGTGGACCTCTTGACTGCCTGTCAGAAGAAAGATGGTAGCACAGTGAGATAATAGCTCAAATATGTGTGTGTGTGTGTGTGTGTATATATATATATATATATATATATATATTTAGAATTTTAAAAATTTCTTAAAAATTATATTGTGAGAAAAGCTGAAGAAAACCATTAAGGTTTTAATTCTAGAATAAACCCAGAAAGACTGGCAAATAAGTATTCACAATAGGATAAAGCCTTGATCTCATGTGAATACAGTGAAAGAGCACACGATTTGCTATTTGTTTGGAAATTTAACTCAACCTAAATATTATGAGACAACCAACTTTCACAGCACAGTGGAGTGACCTGAGGCATATGAATTTTCAGACCAAGATTTTGGTCCTTATTCAAATACAGTGTTTTAAAGGGCCAGCCAAGTAGTTCAGCAGACTAAAATGCCTACTTAGGCAGAGCTTAGCAGTGGCGTTTGATCCCCAGGGTGCTGTGCCAGCCATGGCCCCAGGGTCTGCTGAAGATGACCATTGAGGCTGAGTGTGGTGGTGTGCACCTGTAATCCCAGAACTTGGGAGGCTGAAAACCAGAGAATCACTGAGTTCAGTCAGTGCAGCGAGACCCAGTGGACCTTGTAGACCCTGTCAAAAACAAAACCAAAAACAACAACAATAGTATTTTCAGATTTTACAACCTTATGAAATTAGTTACATAGGCCTCAGTGTCCATGTTAGTAAAAGTACAGTGGTATTGCCTATTTTGCGGGATTAGTTTGGATATATTATGGATAAACTGCCCAGTGTGGCAGAACCAGGGATTGAACTCAGGCCTTGTGCTTGCCAGGGAAGCACTTATTCCAGTGAGCCATCTCCCCGCCTCCCCCCCTCCCCAGCTCAGTTCTTTTGTTCATGGATTTTCATTTCCAAATCTGCTCAACTTGACCATAATGTTCATCTACTGAAAGATGTCTTGGTCGTTTCTTCTTTTCGGCTTTTATGAAGAACATTTCACAGGACACTTGTGCAGGTTTCATTTGGATATGTTCTCTAATCAATAGGGCAATTAGCAGGAAAATTTATTCATTGTATTTTCATGACTGTATTTAAATTTATAAATAAAACAAAACAACAGCTGAACTGTCTTCCAAAATGTTTGTGCCTTCTTGTGTTTGCATTAGTGATGAGTAACAGTTGTTAGCCCGATAATCCATATTGCAAGTTTTATGAATTTTATCTCTCCACTACTATGTGTAGTGGACACATTTACTAGTGAATCATTCCTTTATCAATCTGCTATTGCTTTATTGCTAATTTGTTGAGAATGTTTTTTATTTTTTTAAAAATATGTTTACCTTGATGCGATGTTTGTTTAAAATCTTTTCTAAAATAAAAGTGTCTGGCTATGTTACTCCAGGTGGTCTCCCACTGGAATGCGTGGGTTGCAGGCAGGCCCTGCACGCTGTCCCTCTTCTCCTGTGCAGCGTGTTAGATGAGCTTTGATGGCATGTTGCTGATTTTCTCCCCGTTTCAGCTAATCTGTTCTGAGGATCTCTATAGTAAACTTAGATCATTCAAAGTTAATGATTATTTGTATAATTGAATTAATGTCTACGATGTTTTACAGTGTTTTCCATTATTTACATTTGTTCTTTGTGGATGTTTTGGAATGCATTTCACTCCTTAATATATATGGTCCTTAATATGTAGGCTCTACCTTTGATGTCTGCCACTTTTAGACATTATGACTTCAAATATTTTTTCTGACATTCTAATTATATACATATTATACCTTTTGAAATTATTCTACAATCCTTACACATTCTTAAGTATAAAAGAGTTTTTTTCCTGCTTTACTTTCAAAAATTTTCTCCTGAATTGTATTCCAGTGTTTTGATTCTTTACTCACCTGTGTCTAATCTTACGATGAACTCATTAAATGGCTCCTTTCCCCACTAGCCTTTTGAGAAACTGTGCACATTTAAGGTGTATATATGCAAAAAAAAAAAATAAAAAATAAAAAATAAAAAATGGCCGGGCGTGGTGGCGCATGCCTGTAATCCCAGCACTCGGGAGGCTGAGGCAGGAGGATTGTTGTGAGTTCGAGACCAGCCTGAGCTACAAAGTGAGCTCAAGGCCAGCCTGAACTGCACAATGAGACCCTGTCTCAAAAAAAGACAAAAAAAAATAAATAAATAAAATAAGGTGTATATATGATATAAATTAATATGACCGTCAATTTGCAAGTTAGCTGCTTTTTTAAAGCTAAGATCATAGTACACAAAATCTACTCTCCTTAACATTGTACAAGCATAATTCATTGAAAATGTTGCCAAAAATGTCTATATTCTTTGCAGTTCATATGACCTGCAAGTTCTAAGTCTAACACTACATTTTCTTAAAAACTGGTTCTTGAATGTTGTCTACTTATATTACATCCTGATATTTATTTTAAAAACAAATTCTGATAACCCAAAATCTATCATATCTGAGACTAGTTGTGATTTTTTTTTTCTCTCTTTAGGTTGAATCTCTTCTCACGTTTTAGAGTATCTTATAATTACTTTTATTAAAGCCAGTTGTGAGGTGTTTAAGTGAGGAAATGAGGTAATTTGACCTTGATTGTGAGGGTGCGCACCATTATGGTTGGTTGCTGTGTCATTTTTAATGCTTGCTGTGGTGGTGGATGCTAAAGGCCTATAAGTCCTCTCGTGTCTAATGTCGCATATTTCCATCCTGGATAGCAGCTGAGGACATTCCACAGTACTGTTTAGATGGCAGCTGTGTCGTGCAATTCTTCCAAATGGAGACTACTGCCATGAGGACAGCGCCATGCGGGCACACAGGGAAGGACCCAGCACCCAGCCTGGGTGTGGCTTCATGCTGCAGGGCCTAGATCTCGGGACCATGATGTTTGGAGTGTTTTTCCAGACACATCTTCCTCTCTCCTCTCACTGTCTTTCCTCGGTTCATAACCTATTTCTCTAAACCCCAGAGCCTTATTCACTGTTCATTTTCTCCCTGTGCAGGGGACAAAGGAAGTCAGAAGATTCTTCAGTGGGAACAACTTCCTTCCATCTCCTGAGATAAGATTTAAAATTTGTGTTCTGACAAGCTAGCATTGTGTGGAGAGTAAACATTACAAAAAAGCTTCTAGTCCAGCTTTCCCATGGACGTCCTTGCTGGCCGTGGGCCACTGCATAGGCACTTCCACTTCTTCCTGGTGTGCAGAGAGACAGTCAAGTCTCTCTCTGCAGGGAACTTCTCTATTTTTGAGAGTTTGTTTTTGGCCAGGGTCCTCAGTTCTCTGCGAGGTCCGCAGGTACTGACTTCCACTTTGCCCAGCTTTTTCATTGTTTTAATAATGACAGCAAAGACTCCTAAGCTCTGTATGTATTAGATCTCCAGTTGTAAGAGGTCATTTAAACTTTTAGAGACAAAAGCTTTCTAAAATTGTATGCTTCAGACAAAAGTTCAATTTTGATGTTAATAGTTACTCATTTAGTGTAAATTTTGCCATGATAAGTAGCGTTTGCGTCTTTTCTCTTCAATCAGTGCCTCTTCATGACATACTAATACAGTCTGGTGTATGGTTGCCGGCCTGAGCCGGATGCTCAGGGATGCGGTCGCCACGCCAGCACAGCTGACAGAGACTTAGGAGAGGCGCGGGCTAGTGAGCTCTGCTCTCAGACTGAATCTTCCACGAGTTGTTTCCATTACCAGACTTCTCTCTTTATCTAAATAGTGGACCGATAGTTGTGCTCCATGCTGTCTGATCACAGAGACTTTTACTTCTTGTGTGAATCTGGGCCACAGAAAGAGGACGCTACAGCAGGAAAAATTCAGCTATTGTCTGTCTTCCTATACTTACTTGTTTGTGGGTTTATGTGAAGTTTGTTTCTATACAAGAAATGGGTCCAATGTGCATGACTATCTTTAAAAAAAATTCTCTCTCTTTCCTTTCATGCACAAAACAACACAAATTACCCTTTGCTTCCAATGGGTGTGCCGCTCTTCCCTTGCTGTCTGTTCCTCGGTATCTACTTCATCCTCTTTCCCTTTCAGTTCTTTGTGAAGCAAGCTGCTGTTTCCTTTCCAAACCTTCCTTTTTTCCAATAAACTTTTTGGCTTCTCAATACAAGATGAGGCCTTTCACTTTGCATCTCTCCAGTGATGTACCTTTAACACAGAATAATTCTTTATCAGAATTGATTTAAAAATTCTGTCCTTCCAAAGAATACGAGATCCTTAGGTGCAAGAGCACTCACTGTCTTTTTCTGTTTATGTTTAACTTTTCTCTTAGCGTTTAATATAAAATCTGTACATTTTAGGAGTTCGTTTAACATATGTAATGCAACAGAATGGTTAAATGAGTAACTGGTGCCATTGTGGTAGTATTTCTTTCCTTCATTTGCAACTGGACTTTCAAGCTTCAAACAAATTCCTCCTCCTTGCTCTCTCTCTTTTTATCTTTTCAAACTCTAATTAAAATTGTTGTAATTTTAAGCATATAGACTGCTTTATTTTTCACAAATTGCTTTTGATAGCACATAGGTAAATAGTGTTCATAGATTTATATTACATATAGGCCCCTGGTCATAAACTCTAAGCTAATGTTCTGCTTCCCTCTCTCTCAAAATACATAAGCTTTATTAGCATTTACTTTAATAATTTCTTCAAATGTATTTGGCAGACGCTTTGGATATGTCATACGTGAAGTTTGCTTAATTGCACTTAACTCATAGTTCATCAAAAGATTGCTCTCAGTGGAAACAGCAGATCCTGGACAATCATTCTGCATGTGGACTGCTGGCACTTGTGTTCTTAAAATGACATTTTTGAGAGAACAAACACTAGCTGCTGTAAAAATAAGGAATTTGGTGCTTGAGATCTGAGCTGGTGAATGACTTTGTTGATAGTCATGCACACTGGACCCATTTCTTGTATAGAAAAGTATGTTAAATTATCTTCCAAGTAAACATTTATGTTCTTATTTAATTCTAATATTCATATCTTAAAATAAATGCTACTATTATTTCTAGTTTAGTGAGACAGAAACCAGAGCCTTCTGACTCCATATGTGGGCTGTAAATTATGAACCTAGCCTGCCACCATCACTCTTCCCATAAAGATGGCTGCGCAGAAGTTCCCTTGGTTTAATTTGTAATATGTGTTCCTGCCTAAACTCCTCTAATGGCACAATCTATCTCCCTCACCCGAGCTCCACACGGAGCTGCGGAGGCCACAAATCTCATTGTAAAGAAACAGAACAGAGACACTGAATGAAGAATTCTCTTTATTCACAGCTGAAAAACCAATTTTTTCTTACTGTTTCCTTGTGCCCCAATGTGCCATAACGTATCTGAAACAGTGGTTCCAATATCGAGAACCCAATGATCAAAGAAATCTTGGAGAATGAAGAAAGAGCCTGTAAAAATAGGTTGCTGCAAATGGCCATTCCCAACCACCTGTGAGAGAAAAAAAATTTTCATCCTAAGCACAAAAATGTATGAGTTCTCTTCTAAAAGCTGCACCTGTCAGAAACCCATGCGTGGTTTCAAATGAAGGTGCCATGTCCCTGCCACTGTGGTCTGCAACAAGACCTATGTCTGTGCTGTAACATTCTGATTCATTTGTCCTTTGATGAATTAAATATTTGCCACTCCCACATTAGGTTGTAAAATGCAGGAGGATGTGAAGTGGGAAGTGTAAAGCTCTGTGATGCATGACAGAGAGAGTGAATGGACCATGGTATCCGATCATCATTACATCCAGTTTAGAGCCACTTGCCCGCTTTCTTCATGTCTGGTGTACAGAGATAAGCTGTCTTTAACATCATATCCTAAAAGTAGTGATGAATCATTCTTACAAGCGTGCTGAGTGACACTCTGCTTTGTAGACTCATGTGTTTACATACTCTGTTGGGATGTCTCACATTAAACAGGCCTTATGGCACTATGAGGTTTCCAGTGGTCAAGTAATTAGATTTGTGAAAATGATCTGATGTGAAGACTAGAGGTTTTTTATTATTATTGATAGCACCTTGGTTATCTTCCTTAGAAATCTAAATGCTATTGATTTGGGGGATTAAATTTATGACTGTGTACTGCAATTCCTTATAAATGAATCCCTGCCTTTCCCAAGGGTACCAAACATGCTAGCTGACAGAAAATCATTTAGTAGGAAGGGGAATGTTTAATATTGCCCAGAGGCATAACTCAGGTGCTCACTTCAAGGCCGGCTTCTCATGCTGGAAGGGATTGATAAGCAATGTCTTCAGAAGCAAAATATTCTGATGTAACTGAGTCTAGGATCAGCAGAGATAAAAGTTGGTGAGAACAGATAAGCGCTGTTAGAAGTTTCCTTCAGGCGATTTTGTGTTACTTTGGGGAAATGGGAAGATTGAGAGGATTTTGCAGATGCTTCCTAATCAGATTCAGATCTTTCATTTGCCCAGGTAAGCGGGAATGGCTGCTTGATGACTGCTCTTGGGGGTGGGCTTTTGCTCATCGTGGACCTAGACTGCTTCCAGTGACATCAGAACATGTAGAAATCACTGGGAGGTCACTCCCATGGAACCATCAGCAATGCTGAAGAATTAGGTGTCAGAACAATTCTGAGGACCTCTGAAGCAGTCGTGGACTGCTGAGAGCAGGAAGTCTGAGAAGAGGAAGGCAGGAAAGTAGAGGGCAAGCATGCTCACAACACCCTGTGGAAAGCGCAGTCCTGCTAGGAGCAAGACTGGTCTTACCCAGCCAGTGGTTGTGCTAGCAACTTGTACTATCATGTGTGAGTTGTTTGTGTTACATAAGAAACACGTCATTATTGGTCTTGAAAGACCTCTTATCTCCTTCTCTTCCTATAATCCAAAACATATTCATAAACCAGATTGTAAAAATCTACACACACAGTAATCTATTTTTTGGCTGTTAGTTTCTGTATAGTTATTTTCTTAGATAACTAATAAGGTAATTCTTTTGATCTTTTAACTGTCACTTTTGACTTTGTATATAAGTGCTTCAGAAATTAATAACTGAGGAATTGGTACAAAATCATTGTATCTCCTAACAGTGTGCACCCTACTACCTGCAGGTTTCTTGTGGATAAGTCATAATAAAAACGTGATTCTTGAAGAAAAAAGAACTCTCATTTATACATCCTTAAGCATCAATGGGCTTCTCAAAGACATGATTTACAAAGCTCATTTATTCTTCACTAGAAAATATAGTAAATAAACAATTGAACTTTGCACTCCGTACGCTCAAGCCGGGCCACTCTCCCTCCTGTGGATGCTCCTTGCTCTGTGTACTACTGCCTTCCATCAAGGTGCACTGCACCAACGTTCTGGGTTCTCATTATTCAATTTTGAGCATTCTCAAGTGTAAAAAGCTCCCACAATCTCAACGCAGGAAAGATTATTGTTTTAAGGTTCTGAATTTGGTTCCATGTGTTTTACTCTACTAGTTCCTGTAGATCATTTAAAGACGTTATAATATGACCCCAGGCCTCAACAAACTGAAATTAGTGATGGCAAAGTGACAAATGGTGTTTTTAAATAATTGTGGAAGGATTAAAGAAAAGGCTATTAAGATATTTAATAAGACCATAATGTGGTTTGTGTAGAAAGATACTGATACAGTTATCAATAGAATCCTCATTCAGTCTCAAGCATGTTTTAACTTGAAATATTCATTAATTTGTCTTCTTATATGAAAAATGGTAAAGTCATCAAAGCTTATGGGGCCGAGTACCTTTTGTTAGTAATCATTTAGAAGAAACTTAACATGCCTGGTTAAACAGACCATAAAAACACAACTTGTTAAAATATGCATACCCCGTTGGCCAGTTTTCATCCCCAGAACCAGCTCAATTCTTTGTCTCCCATTGAGGAAGCTATTGTGCAAAATTTGAGAGGCAGAATTTTGAAGAGGTACCCTCTGGGCCATAAACCTGATGCCAGCCATTGCTCACCACACGTGAGTGTTGTGTTTTGCTGATAGTACAATATTCCCTTTCGTAGTGTATTACAACATCTTATTCTATAATGTATGAACCTCTGAATTGCTAATCAATTGAGAAATTAGATCTGGACACTTAGGAATTGGAACAGGGAAATTTATTTATTTATTTGTTTGTTTATTTATTTCTTTATTGGCAGAACAGGAGATTGAACTCAAGCCTCTGTGCTTGCCAGGCAAGCCCTTTATCTACTGAGGCGTCTCCCTGGTCCTGGAACAGGGAAATATAATAAATTTATGTTGGATCTAAGTATGATGATTTTCATTTCAAATTCTTTGACTATGTATTTTTCTATGTTGAGAAATTATTTATAGAACTTACATGATAAAAGTTGATCTTTTTATGATAGTACATTAAAATGTATAATATTGAATTCAATAAATTAAGTAATAACTGGGTAATTTTGTACTATTAAGTATAATTGTATACTTCAAAAACAGCCCTGTTTGCAGGTGTGAAACACGCTCACACCTGGTACCCTAGTCTCTCCTCCAGCCTCACAGTAGCACTCAGGTTCTGTGCTTGGCCCGAGCCACCCGCCTGTGCAGAAAGGTGACAGTGCCACTCAAGGTGACGCTGAGCAGTCAGAAAGATGCTACATGTGACATGGTGTCATATCAGTGTATCTTTCCAATAAATTAGATATTAGGATGAAAATAAGAGAATCAAATCACTCTGATAAAAGCCTTATTTACAATCTCTTCCAACATAGACACTCAACATTCTTAGAATATGATCCAGAGAAAACACTTGGATAAAGTAACAATGTAAAATTTTTAGTAGCTTGCTTTTTATAAAAAAAAAAACCTCATATTACAACATTGACTCTTTTGTGATTGATTGTTAAAGCTAGATATAAAACTTCAATATTAAGAATCGGAAATAGAATCTTTTCATGAGGGGCTGGCCAAATAGCCCATGGATTAAAGGTCCTGAAAGTAAGTACAGGGACTAGGGGTTTGATCCCCAGGCCATACCTGTAATTCCAGCTCTTGAGAGGCTGTAAAATGTGGATCATTATGAGTCCGATGTAGTAGTGAGACTCTAAACACCCTATTTCCCTAAAAATACAAAAAGAAAAGCAAAAAATAATAATCCTTTCATGAAATTAGAGAAGAAGATTACATTTCTCTCACTGTGGACAAAATAACCAACATCCCAAATTAAGAAAGGAAAGATTTGCTAACCTTAGTTCCATTAGTGGAGGCTTCAGTCTACCTTCAGCTGTCTCCAAGGCAGAGTGGCATGGCAGAGAGCAAAGGTGGAAAGCAGCGATGAGCTGAGGGAGAAGCAGGGCTGAGGCAGCGAGCCTCTCTCCCTTCCTTATGTCTGTGCACAGAGCGCCTGCCTCTGGGTGGTGCACAACTCACATCCATAATCCCTGCGCTGAATCTTGAATTAATCACAAACTCTGGAAGCTGCCACATGACTGCATGAGGCTTTAGGGGGGCACCTCGACAGAAACCATGAAAAAGATAAATATTTTTCTTATAAAGTGGTTTTAAAACTTTTAACTCTCTAGCTATATTTATGGAACACAGTGTGATGTATGTGTATAACAATCAGATCAGGGTAACTGGTACAACCATCATGTCAAATTTTCATCATTTGAAAAATTGGAACATTCAAAATTCAGCGTCCCATTTTGAAATTAGCAGTTATTGTTAACCCTGGTACCCTACCAAGCTAGAGAAAGATGTTCCTGCCATCCGGTTGTACCCCTGGACTTATTAACAGTGTCCCCCTCCAAGCATAGCCACTCTGTTAACCTCTATTTCACTCCACAATGGTGATACAGCTGACTTGCTTTCACATATAGATGAGAACATGCAGTACATGCATTTCTTTTCCAGAATGTCACTTCTCATAGTATTTTTATTTATAACACCATAGGTAGTAAAAGATTTCATTATTTTCTTAGCCCAAATAATCTACTGCGTTTGTATACATGAAAACATTTTCATTATCCATTTATTTGTTAACAGGTACATAGATTAATTCCATACTTTGACTATTGTAAAAGTGCAAAAAACTGAGAATAACGATGATTTCCAAACATATGAATCTACTTGTCTTTAAGTATGTACTAAGTAATGGAACCACTGGTCACACGATTGATTGTATTTGTAGGTTTGAGGAATGTCTGGATGGTTTTCATAATGGTTTAAATAATCACATTCCAATTAATTATATAAGAGCCCTCCTTTCTTTGTATTCTTCTTAGCATTGGATATTATTTTCTTTTTAGCAAAGAGTTTTAACTAGGTTGAGATGATGTCTAAAGGTGATTTTCTTTTCCTTACTTTTTTCTTTTTTTAAGGTACTGGGGATTGAACTCAGGACCCTGGGCTTTCCAGGCAGGTGCTTATTCTCCTGAGCTACCTTCCTAGTCCATAAAAGTGATTTTCATAATCACATCATTGAATATTTTTCATCTATTTGTTGGCCACTTAAACACTTTCTTTTGTGAAATGTCTATTTTTATGATTTTTATTTGAATTATTTGGTGTTTTAAACCCAATAAACTTGAATAGTTAGAAATTATTCTGAAATTGATTCCTCCTTGGATAAATAATTTGCAAATATCTTCTTTGTTTATTGTTTCCTTTGATGAATAGCAGCTTTTGGTTAGTTGCAATCTCCTTTATTCCAGTTTTCCTTTTGTTGCTTTTGCTCTTGCAGTCATATCCGTAAAATAATTGCCCACACAAATATTGGGGAGTGTGCACCTCTGCCCTTTTTGTGTAGTTTGATAATTTCAGGTCTTAAATTTGAGTCTTTGATATATTTTGATTTTAGTTTTGTATGTGGTGAGGGAAAATGTTCCATTTTATTTCTTATCACTGTAGACACAGCCTTCAAATTAAATACTATGAAATTATCAAATGATACACAATTATGACATTATTAAACCTCACTTATAATACATCTTGATATTATTTCAAATGTGGAAATATTTAAAAGAAAAATATGCAAAGAAAAAATTTAAAAAGTGAGAGAGGCAAATGCTCCTAATTGTGTCTCTGGGGTTGATGGCTGGTAGTCCCTAGTGGGAACACACTAATTATGTTTCCTTGTCAGCATCCTAATTTGCTTTTATTAATATGAGATATTTATAAACATTACTTATGGTAATTATAAATTTATCCCCTGTTAGGTAAAATATGTTTTGTCTACAAAGCTTTATTAATTCACATATTCTGTGCTATCAGTATATCTATACAATTCCCATTATGCACAAAGTAGTTTAAAAAAAGACAAAATAGCTCCTTTCAGAGAGAACCTTCTATTCTAGTGGGAAAAATAATTAACAATAAACAAATAGTATATAAAAGTGGCAATAATAGGCAATAAGATTTGTAAAGAAAAATCGGAAAGGCTAATGAAGTTTAAATAATGAGGAGCCACAATTATGTAAAGAATTGTCAGGAAGTCCCATGTGACAAGTTGGTGTCTGAGTGGAGAGCGATGGCGTGAAATAGCACCAAGCAGATCTCTTGGGGAACATTGTTCCACACAGAGTGACTGAGCAACATGGAATTGTCAGCATGCTCAGTATGTTGGAGGGTGTTCGTGAAGAGGCTTCTGGATTAAAGTGATCAGAATGAGTTAACACGTTGAAGCTACAAGTTAAATGTTTATGATGTGATATCATAAGAATTTGGATTTGCTTCTATTAAAATTTTAAGTCATTGAACAATTTTGAATTGAGGAGAGGCATGATCAAGTCACATTTAAAAAGTGCTCTGGCTGGTGTTTGGAAGACAAAGCACAGAAAAGCAGATGTGAAGGTAAATGTGAAGAACAGACGCAGGATGTACCACAGGGTCTAGTCATGCTCTCCCCAAAGGGATTTTCTTTTTCTTTTTATCAGAGTGTATTGAATGAAATAGTAATAAATAACAAAAACAAAACACAATTTGCTAAAATAAGTTGATATTATTAACTATATGTATTTTACTAAAAAACTGATCAACTTAATCACGTCTTGTTGTAAAGACGTGCATAATTTTATAGAAAAAATAAGCTTGATTAAAATGGCTCAGTCTCTGACATTTGTTTGTTTTGAAATCCCTTTACAAAGAGAGTTCAATAAACTTGTATTGAGTGTTGTTTAAGTATAAGGTAGTGATGGAAGCTAGGGCTAAAAAAGATACATCTCAAACGTTCCCTAGAGAAGTTTAAATTCAGCTTGAAAGTTCAAGAAAAGCCTCTTTGGAGATGCCAATACTTGTGTGTTCTTAAAGTTTGAGTAGAAGTCAGCCAATTAGGTGACAGAAGGGCAAGAACTCAAAATAGAATGACAGTATCACAAAAGTGCGAAGGTGTGAAGTATAAGTTACAAATAAAAAAGACAAAAACACACACAAACTATAAGCATTCAGTATCTTAATCTTTCACCGGCTGAAGAATTTTATGTAGGTAGTGACATGATTAAAATTGTATTTTAGGTGTTTTCTTTTCAGAAAGATGTTGAGCTGTAGAAACAAATTAATGCACGAATCTTTCTGGCTGAGGCTGGAAGGAATAGAGCTTTCAGCCTAAATATTTAACCTGTAATATTTGTTGGCAGGGCTGTGTCATCTTCTTGGTTGATGATTTGGAGAAGAGACCAGAACATCAGAGCTGCACTTCTTGTGTCTCTGGCAGGAAATAATTGATTCCAGACACAATTCTTTGTGCAAAGAAATCTGTGGCCTCACTCAACTCTTGTATGTCTGAGGTAGAATGAATTTCTCTATGTGTGTAAGGACAGAAAAATTATTAAAGAGCTGCAGTACGACGTACCATTGTTATATCACTTTGGGGGCCACATGGAAGTTACATTAGTGCAGTTCTGAAAACAGATGGTATCTAAATGGTTTAGGCAAAGACTATGTACATTAGGCAGAATAAATCACAAAAGAGCAGATAGTGCTTTAAGACATAGGCCTTTGAGGGATATTCAATATCTATCTCTTTTACTTGGTGATGAATTTATTGAAATGTAATGAGGCAAGAATGAAGAGAAAATTTTAGGCAAAACTTATTACATTGGAAAGTGGATTTATCACATAGATAATAGGACACATGCTAGTGTAATTTTTGGAACATTTAAGGAATACATTTTGTTGGTGGGAAGGGAAAAATAAGTCTTGCTTGGATTTGCTGATTTGAAGATGCCTGTGCAACAGGAAGGGCATGCACACACAAAAGCTTAGATATTAAGCCGTGGAATGGATTTCGTGAGAAGAGGATGTGATTATAAAAGAAATTTGAGCCAGATGTCAGCTCACAGGTGTTCCTCTGCAGAGTAAGAATGCATGTGGGGGATGGGAGTGAGAGATGAGTGGCTGCAGAGACAGAGAGCTGGGTGGGAGGGAGGCTGCCATTCTTCACACACACACACACACACGCACACGCACACACACACACACACACACACATGAAGGCCTTTATGCCATGGACAAATTCCTACTAGCAGAGAGTCTAAATGCAAAAAGCAAACCATAAAGTCAGGAAATGAAAATAGGAAAGCATGTTTCTGATCTCAGGACAAGAAGGAAGTCAGAAAGCTTAAACCACAAAGAAGCATGAAAACATAGACTGCATTAAGACTTCTATAAGGCTAAGTCTCTTTGCCAAATAATTTCAGTGGCTTCAACATACAATAGAGGAGGGCACAGAGTCAAAGAAAGATTTTAAAAAGATGTCTCATATAAGCACTTTATGGAAGAAGAAGTAAAGGGTAACAAACAATGCTGTGCACTGTATTCCCCACCCAGCCTTTGCTCAGTGCCATCTCTGCATTGGAATGGAACAACCAAGTGCTGAGGCCAGTAAAACTGCGAGGTCATTAATCTCTCTTCCTTTAAGTTGAGACTGCCAGGTATTTTGCCCGAGTAGTGGGAAAGTGACTGATAACACTAGTGCTCTTACCATTCTACAGATGGGGAAGGCAGGTCACAAAGAGGCCGAATACATGAGAAATGGAGCTGGGATTTGAAACCGAATGGTGGCTCCAGAATCAGGACCTGGAGCCACTGTGCCCACTGCCCCTTTGATAGAGTCAGCCATGGCCATGTGAGAAGGAGACAGTAAGGTCTACCTTTCAGGTGGCTGTGAGCCTCTAAAATTGTAGGAGTTACCAGAAAATTGTGACGCATTATTGGCGTGTGTGTTGTTTTGCTTCCTCTCTGGAGCAGCCGCCATATACTGTCTAATACAAGAAGCAAAGCCTTGCTTTCTGAACTGCAGGGGAAAGGTGGATGGAGATGGATTTTGGGCAGAGCATAGAAAAGTAAATAAGCAAGAATGGGAAAATGAGTGGAGAGTGGAACTCCACCCACTGGAAGCATCTAGGGCACAGCGAGGGGCATTCTCTGTCCAATGATCCTTTGGGAGCCTCTTCATGGATTAGCTGTGTGGCCCTATGTATGGCTGTCCAGAGAGAAGAATGAGAGAAACCCATGGCCAAAGGCAGAGCCATGACAATCGTGTCAGTAACGCTGTGTAGAAGTGGCATCCAAGGGGCTTGGGTGAGAGCTGAGCTGCTAGCTACTGCAAGTGCATGGCCTGGCACCAGGCTCTGACTGATGGCAGCAGTGGCCTGGTTGTACCCAGGGCCACGTTTCTTTTAACACTCTAGATTAGTGTCTTGGTTCACCAAGACCAGGTGGAGAGCATCAGAACGCTGTTGGGTGGTGAGAGGTGCGAGAGTAGGGCCGTCGAGGCTGGGTAGCTCCCAGGCTTCTCTTCTGTTTGGCACAGCCTCCTGGCTGCTGCCCCTTTCCTGGGCTTCGTGGGTCACAGTCACATTATTGGCAGCTCTCTGGGCCCCTAAGAAGTTCCTTGAGGTTTTTGACTGCCAGAAAAGTGAACCAGAGCCCACCTCTGGCTTCATTTTAATTTAATCACCCCTTCAAAGACCCTGTCACCTGATAGTGTCATATTTTGGGGAAGTGGAGTTTAGTGTTTCAAAGCATGAATTTTGCAAAAATGTAGTTCAGTGCAAAGCAGGTGGGTTCATCTAGCCAACCCCAATGCGTGATCTGATAACGCATTCTGCTTTTCATCTCCTGTCCTGCAAGTTTCTGATATCTTTGATCTATATGCTCTTCCTGAATGTTGTTTCTTCTGAACGTGATTTGACTTTCTATTTTCTGTACTGGACTTCACTTTTATAAGCGTAGTTCTCTTTGCTCTTACTGGTAGAAGATATATTCTGTCACCCGAGGCACTTGGCAAGCACACAGTGGTCAGAAGTCAGGTTCAGCATTCTTCAGGGTGCAGCCTGAGTTCCAGCATATAGGGAAGTCCAAGGAGTTGGAACGGGTGGGGCAAGTGATTCAGCTGTCAGATTCATAGTTCAGAAGGTTCAGCCTCCTGTGAAAACTTGGCTGAAAGAAAGGGCAAATCTGGCCCCTAGGATTTCTCCCTCTACCTTCAGCTGCCTTAGGATGGCAGTACTCTGGAAAAAGTACCAGTAGGAAATTTGAAATTCCCACCTATCCATTTTGAAGGTGAAAATCAAGTCACTTCCCATCAAATTATGTCAACATGAGTTGATGGGGTAAATGATATCAACTGAGAGAGGTGTGATGAGATCAAACAAAACATACTTTATGAGAAGATGGAGTAGTTTGTATTGTGCTAATAAAAGAGTCTTACTACATAAGGACATTACAGCTAATGTCCTAGCAGTTTTCAGTTACAGGTTTCATTGTTCACACTTGGTCCATATTTTATGTAAAAGTCACTGTCAGTGTGGTGTCTCTAGGTACCTAGGAAGGAATCAGAAGAAATGCTCCTCTAGGCAGAGCAAGTGCCAACTACTAGCCTTTTTTCTAGTGTACACAAGCACTCAGGTACGTCTTCTCACACCTACAGTGCACACAGATGCTACTGAATCATAGATAAGAGAATTTTTGAAAGGATGTCCTATGTAGTAAACACTTGTGTGTATCTTTGAAATTCCTATTTGAGAAAATCAGAACTGTGGGAATCAATTTTTCTGAAGTTATAAAAGGACATGTATGCATGAGACTCATGTTCTAAAATTTGATTTTTGTTTTGTAAATTAGTTACTGCTACACAAATACCCATCTTGCTTAGTAAAAGTGCTAGTTCAGAAGAATGTAATAATGATTTTCTCCAAAAGACTTCACGATCACAATTATCTTGCAGCCTGTTTCAAGTTTATGCTACTTCTCATATTACACTGAGAAACCTTTCCTAAACTAAATGTGACTCTGCTCAGTATCTAGGGATCTGATTCAATACATGCAGCATCCAAGGTAATCCTGATGAGTACTAGGGTTAGGCATCCACTGTGTACTCATCAAAGAGTGAATAAGTCCATGGCACTTATTGGAAGCTAAACGGTTTGCAGATATTAGTTCTTGACTTACAAATACTTGCATTTTCCTAAGTGAAATGAAAATTCTTTTTGGCTTAATTTTGCTTAGCATTTTAAACAAAGATTTGTGCAATAGCTTTAATGGTGTAAAACTGTTATCCCTTGCAACAATGAAGAAGTAGCCAAACCATTCTTTTGATATCAGTGAGTCCACAGGCCACTTTCAAAATGATTGACAACTACAAAGCCTCAGTCTCAGCACCACATATCCTAAATTTAGCCATCTCAGAAAAGCCCCACAAGCTGAGAGGCATCTAAATACCTGCCACACATTTTACCCCAAGAGCACAGGTTTCAGTTTTAAGTATTGTTGATCATCTGAAATTCAGAAATAGCAAAAGTGAAAGAACTTCAATTGTGGTATTAGGAATTAGGACAAAAATAAGAAATCTTGGTCTGAATTTGGGCTCCCTAGAAACCAGATGGCTCAGGGCTTACACAGGCCAGGAAAAACTAAGCACGTAGGTTACATGAAGAATGACTGGCATAGAGAAGTTATAGTAACCTGAGATTAAATACTACTAGGTGAGGCATATTGCTTGGCGGGAGAGGCCACCTGCGGCAGCCATCACTTCAGTGAAACTTATGAAGATGAGAGTGGATTTGGTAGGATTTGTCTAGATTGAATCTTAATATTCTTTTGCCCCAGTTCACTTCCAGGCAGCACTCTGAAGGTGCCTAAGTTCTAGTTTTCTAATCACCTTCTGAGTTTTGGAAAGTACTTTATGTGTTTCTCCCAGTCGTGTTTTCTTCTGAATTTCATAACATTTTGGGGAAGACAAAGAAAAGGATGCTTTTTTGCAATAGACTAATTTGGGATAAATGTGGGCAGCTTGGGTGTGGTCATGGTTGACAAGCATGGTTTATGGATTACCAAGAGGCAGTGAGCAAGGATACTACTTTTTATAAAAAGAATCTGTTTGATCATGGTTATTTTGTGTTTGGATATTTAGGTTAAAACACTGCTGGGTTTGAACTCACAATCCTCCTGCCTCAGTCTCCCAGAATGTTGGGGTTACAGGCATGTACCATGGTATGGTTTATATTAAAGCTGTTCTAAGGAACTGTGATACACTTGCTGTTATATCCTAATTGCAAATTAACAAGGTATCATAGTGCAATTGGATGGACCCTAGAAGAAGCACGACACTTGTTATAAACTCTTTATTATCCACTATCAGGTTAGCTGCATAAGATAGATGCTTATGTCATTTTCCTTTGTCCCCAGGTCTCTGAGGTGACTGGAGGTGGGCAAAGATATGCTGCCCATATGACAGGGTATCCACAGCTGAGGAAATAAAAATTCAGGGAATTTAGCCATATATTTATTATGTTTTTTATTTTATTTTATTAAGAAACAAATAGCAATGAGACAGTTTCAAAACTGATTAATAGGACAGTTTCAATAATTAATACATTGTACACTGTTATTTTCTTAGTGGTTATCCATAGTATAAGAAGTAGACTGGATATCCTTCCCAAACATTATTAGTACAAATCTTTGTTCTCATAGAATTAAGCAAAAGTAGCTGCATATCTATCCTAACTATTCTGTATATACAAATACAAAATGGTCCTTCCTTTGTATCCTATTTTTTTGTTTCATCCTGTCAGAGATGGGCATTCCATTGGCATCTAAACACTATAGGTGCATGAATTCAGCAAAACAATCCAACACAGTCCAGCAGTCCACAATAGTAGTGGGCTATCCGCAGAAGCTATTGACTTGAGCCTTTCACAGCTCAGCATGTTAATATGGTTTTACTTTATATACCTTGTTTTTATACTTTTCTGCTGGATGGTTAAGACCAAGATAAAGCAAGACCTACATAACAAGAAGTGTAATTTTGTATCTGATAAGGTCAGTCAAGTACCCTCATGATTTATCCTGTAACTCTATACCACACTTTGTAGATCCTTTGCCATGTCAGCCTTGGGAATGAGTTATGGCCATTGCTGGAC
Source organism: Ctenomys sociabilis (assembly GCA_004027165.1). Lineage (NCBI taxonomy): Eukaryota > Metazoa > Chordata > Mammalia > Rodentia > Ctenomyidae > Ctenomys > Ctenomys sociabilis. The sequence continues at coordinate 23,473 of PVKA01012800.1, forward strand.
CAGTTTGCTCTCTGTGAAAGCCTGAGAGAATGTTTTCTCTCCATGTGACTCTCCTTAGTTATGCTATACATTATTAATCACATTTCTCTGTGGCTCTATAATCTTGATCAGAAAATTTGGGACACAACTGAGTTCCATGATGTTACAGTATAGGTTCTCCCATGTCCTGAGTCCTCATTGACCTTAAAAAGCTAGGGCAGAAATCTTGGCTGGCCTTGCAGCCGTTCCTTTTCTCTAATTTTTGATTTGCAAACTTAGGTTGTTTTCCCTCCAGAAAAGAAGGTTATTATTACCCTGCAACATATGCATTTTGGTTTACCCTAACTATCTGTCTGAATATCAAGTATCTTAGGCATAACATGGAACAGGTTTTTCCATCAAGTATTGATATGTTAAACTTTAAGTCATATTTATTATGGATTGCCAGCAAAACTGCCCTCTACCTGGAAGGAAGACATCTTTCTCATGTGGAGCAATAGATAAACTTTACTGCAGAGGGAGATTCTATATTTGCCTTCCAAGGCTATTTACTAAACAAGCATCTCTGAAAAAATTTTGAGCCAAGACCTTCAGTGCCTCTCCTCACAAAAATGTCAAAACAGGAAGGACTAGTGGAAAATTCCAATAGCTATATTTTCAAGAGAGCATAATATGTTCCTTTAATCTGCATTTGCTTAAGGGGTGCTAAGGGGTTAATAGAGGTTACAGGTACGGAATCAAAGTGGGCATGCCCTTAAACAGTTGCATGATTTATATTGAATAGTAAATTTGTTATCTGATTTATATCCAGTGCCATTTAATTGTCCTAGGCAGACTTTGTTGTACAGAGTATTTCTAAGGCATCATTGCTAAGGGCAAGGCAGACCTTCTTTAAGTGCCTAGATGGCAGGAGCAACTTACTTTACAAATATAAAGTCATCCTCGATGCACTCACTGTCAGACAGTTTTTTGAAGCTTCCCTTGACCAGACAGACTGATTTGACTGAAGACCCTTGTGTAGAAGAAGGAGGCTTTTGGTGTCAAGCAGCTCTCCCTTGAACAGAGGGAGTGAAATACATTGGTAGGTTTCTATGAAATCGTGGGCTTGATTTTTAGGAAAGAAAGTCATGTTTGTATAAGATAAACTTGAACTGTCTTTAGGGTTATACACTGTTATGGTTTGGGTATGGTGTGATCTCAAAGCCTCATGCAGTCCTGGGGTGGCTTCTGGAGTTTGTGGTGTTATTATGGGTGTGGATGTTGCACTTGCCCTGGGTTAGGTAATTTGCACTACAATGTAAGGAGGAAAGAGTGACTCCCTAGCTGCATGAGCTGCTGCTACTCTTCCCTTGGACTCTCTGCTCTTTGCCAGTGCCCTAAGAGGTTACTGTCTGCCCTTTGGCAACTTTGCCTTGGAGCCAGCCAAGTATGAACTGAAAGCTCCACTAACTGTGAGCTAAATAAACCTTTCTTCCTTCATTTCGGGTGTTGGGTATTTGTTCCAGCAATGAGAGAGGAGTGATTGAGACATACACTGTCTAGGCAAGAAGACAAGCAGAGTAGTTGTGTTTGAAGAGGGCCAAGTGCTCAGAGAAATGGGTACATTAAGTACCGAGGTAAAGCCAAGGCATGGCCAGCCATTGTGAACTGCTGACAGCAGGAGTGGTTTGTGTGGGGGTGGGGTGGGGAGCTGCTGAGTAGGTGGACATCAGAATACATGGAGACATGTGTAAAACTAAGGGATTTTAAAATATATGGTTAGGTTTTTATGAAGTTAGTTATAGACCTAGATCTGAATTTGGGGATGGTTCTTGTGATAGCTTCAAGGAGAATTGATTAGGGGGAGTTAGAATTTAGATTGGAAGATTAGAAAAGCCTTAAAATGTCAATTTGTTAATCAAGATCTAAATTAAGGGTGCTTCGAAGGGATTGGTGGGAAAGTGGGTTAGGGGATATTTAGGAGTAGAATCAATAGGACTTGGTGTGTGTGTCAGGGCTGGGAGTTTGAAAGTCGAGGATGTCTTTATATTTGTAAGAGGCAGTAGTATTGCGACAGGAGCAGGGTCTGGTGTTTGTGTACGAAGGGCAATGAGGGGATTATGAGTTCACTGTGGATGTATCAGGGCTGCGCTGGATGGAATTCAAATAAGGTTACTGCAGAGTGACAGAAACAGAGGGAGAGAGTAGAATCAGCTAACTTCAGCCCTGAAAAGAGAGATGCTTTTGCTAACATGTGTGCACTGTTGAAATTCCTAGAAATTTATACAGCATATGCACTTCTTAGCCACAGTTTGTTTGCTGAGACATAATACTGCACCTGCAATTTAAAGGAGGAAAAGTTTATGTCAGCTCGGAGTTATATCCTTGGCCCTCAGACTCAGGGAAGAACAGTGCACAGGGAAGCAGGGTGAGTGCAAGGTGCTCAAGTCAGGGGCACCTGGAAACAGAGACACCAAGGTGTGCATGTGTGTGCGGGTGTGCATGTATGTGTGTTTGCATGTGCATGTTTGTATGGATGTGTGTGGTTGTGTATGCATGTGGGCACATGTAGGCTTCCAGGCTACAGCCCCTGGGACTGTCTAATAACACACTCTGTGGGTGGTGTCACTGAGGAGGGCACTCCCCGATGCACTCACTGTCAGAACCTGCACCTCTGAGCTCATGACACTATCCTGGAAGGTGCCAGAGCAAGGCTGTGGCACGCAGGGCTCCTCGCTCTTCTAAGCATAACGGAACAAGGCAAGCATGCTTTGGGAGCAGCATAAGTATGTTTTCTTTCCAGTTCTTCAAATAATGATGTCCTCCAAGATGAAGCAGTGCATATTTGTAGCATTTTCAAAGTTTCTTCCTGCAGCTTTCTGAAGGATGTATGAACCTTGAAATTTCTAAAAAAGTGTAACCTGGATTAATTGTTTTTATAGATGATACTATTCAAATGTATTAACTTTATGTGATAGCTATATTTAAAAATAGAGGTACTTTAAAATAAAATTAAGCCCTTTCCAGGCAGAGCCCATTCCCGGTGTGTGAGACCTTGTGCCTGTTCACCCACTCCCCAGATCCCTTTCCAGCCAGAACCCAGGCTCAGCGAGTGCGTGACATTCTGCCTGCTTGCTAGATCTCCTTCGAGCCAGCATCCAGGCCTGGTGTGTGTGTGAATGTGTATGTGTGTGTGTCTGTGTGTGTGTGTCCACCCACCTGCTCCCAGATCCATTTCCAGCAAGCAGCCAGTTGCAACATGTGTATGGGACCATGTGTGCACTCACAGAAACCTCCTCTATCAGACAGGCCTGGTGTGGAGCCCTGTGGCAGAATTCCCTGCAGAGAGCCTAGGGCCCAGATCACACAGCTAATCTGGGTGCTGAACATCTTGCCAGAGTGGCACAGTAGGTTCACTGCCACAGGCTGCAGATAGAAGAAGTGAACAGCAGTCAGACCCAAGCCAGGCACCTCTGGACGACTTCGAACCTGGTAGATCCGGACCTGGTAAACTGAGACATTCGCTAGACCATCCATGAAAGCATTCTTTTTCTTTCTCTATTGATTGAGACAGGGTGCAACAGGTAACCGGGGTGAACTAGTCTGCCTGGAGGATCTCATGTGCATCAATATATAATAGGACAGATATACAGCAAATTTTTCTTAGTTCAATGGGAAGAAATGTTTGTACTAATATTGTTTAAACAAGATATGTCTGCATTTTGTTGTTTGAATAACTACTAGAACGACAACAATATGCCATTATTAAGTATTCTAATAGTCTTACTAACCTGTTTTAAAACTGTTTCATTGCTATTTTTTCTCATTAAAATGAATAAAAGAATTTGAATAAAAGAATTTAAAAAATAAAGTTGAATAAAATAAAGCTGTTTGTTAAAAAGATACATTAGGAATATTTTAATATCCTATATGCAGTTTCTTTTCAAAACATAGTTATTTGCCCTTCAAAGCAATCTACTTTGATGCAGATTATTACCTGATCATTTTTATAGACATTCATTTGAAGAGCTTTTATTATTCTGGCCAAATTGATTTAATGTACAAGGAAAGAATATTCTTGGCAGAGCAGTTCATCTGCAAGGGTTAACATTGTGATAGATTTTATACTGCTCTGTGGGGCATTCTTTTAACCCTGTTACTTTTTTAAAGTCTGTTATTTTAACCGAGATTTTATTGAAATAATTTAAGCAAACAATAAGGATGTTTTTTGGATTTATAATGAAAATTATTGGCCTCTACAGAGCATTCTAATATCAATGTTATTTCTTGATCAATAAACTTACGATGCTCCATGTTATTGTCAAGCAGAGGCACTTAAAGATCTCTATCACTTCTGCTGTTTGCCAGTCCTAGAAGTAAATGAAGAACAATCAGTAATTGTGTGCTAAAGGAGTCAGCCCTCTTACCTCTGTGCTGGGGGAACTGCAATCTTTCTGAAGCATGATTGGTTATCAGGCTTTGCAAGGCCAAAAACACTCATTAAATTTTACTTCCAGGAAATAGCTCTGATAGACTCAATAGAAAAATATTTTATGTATAAATTTTTATCATATATACATTGTAAAAATTAGAAAAACAACTTAAATGTGTTTTTCTTTTTTCTTTTCTTTTTTTTTTTTGTCTTTTTGAGGCAGGGTCTCACTATGCAGCTCAGGCTGGCCTTAAGCTCACTTTGTAGCTCAGGCTGGTCTCGAACTCACAACAATCCTCCTGCCTCAGCCTCCCGAGTGCTGGGATTACAGGCCTGCACCACCACGCCCGGCTCTTAAATATGTTTATACACACATTGCTGAACACCATTCATCTATAAAGAAAACTAAGAAAGGATACGTTTATTAATAGTGAGGGAAACAGAAAGGAAAATAGAGAATTATGATGTATTATGTGCACCCCCCAGCTCACCCAGACAAGTGTGGTTATCATGCACTGTAAAAATGTATTAATAAAAATTAAAATTGAAAGAGAAGATATTAGGCAGAGAAAAAAAGAAAACAGAAAAAAAAATAGGAGGTGTCTTCACTTATCAACCTGCAGAAAGTAAAATTTCAGGCAGATGTGCCGTGTGCCTAGAAGGCCTCTGATTCAGCCAGTTTTGAGCATGGTTCATTGAAAGTGGCAAAGTGTGATAAAATTTACAGCTTAATTCTAAATGCTTAGAACGATAGCCAGTGCACACCCTCAGTGCCCGGAGGTTGGTCCTGGGCCTCCTGGGATCTAGAACTCAGCATCTCCCCGAAAGGGTAGCACTGAGCCTGGGTGCTGGCTCTTCTCCCATGTCCTTTCAGCCCTAGGTTTAAGTTTGGCCTTCTCTGAACACACACACTCATCCGTCTTTGGCTTCCCCCAATTCCTCCCTCTACACATTTCCTTTACTTTTTGTTATAAAAGTACTGGAACTACAGGGGTTGCCTCACACTGGTGATAAGAAGAATGATCTCCTGTGAGTTTTGGTGTCATGAATACTGGGGAGTGTTCTAACACCAAAAGTGAGAAAATGCATAGAATGTTGCATGATGTTAAAACATGTATGATTCTGTGTTGTCTCATTTACAAATTTTTCATGAGAGTTTGAGGTATGGTTTTAATTAGTCTATTTTTATATTTTTAATAATGTCTAATTTTCTTACAGTAGGTAGATATTGCTGTCAAAGTCAAAGGACAAAATAATATACTAATAGCTTATTATACATTTAAAAGGATTGTTTATCTGGAAATCTGCCTGGTGTTACCATTGTTCAGTGCTGAGCCCAGACACCAAATCTCTGAAACATGAGGTCAGTGTATCTGCAAGAGCCCCCATGACAGGATGTTATGAGCTTGAGCTCAAGTATTTGGTAATCTAATATGCAAAGTTAATGAGTGTATCTTTCTTTTTACTCTTTTTTGAGACAGTATCTTGCTATGTGCATAAGGTTGCCCTAAGCTCACTACACAGTCCATGCTGGCCTCAAACTCATGCCAATCCTGCCTCAGCTTTCAGAGCACTGGTAGTAACAGGCATGTGCCACCACACCTGGCAATAAGTGCATTTTTCTTGACAAAACATAATATTAACAGAAGAAACAAATCCCACAGTTCATTTTTACCTAAAATGTTTGTAAAAATAAATTACACTTATTTCCTGAAAGGGGTTGAAGTAGTGATTCTCTAGCAAAATAAAAAGCAAATGAAATCATTAGATTGCTTAAATTGCTCTTTTTAGTATAAAACAAGGTGAATTCTCTTTACTTCATATTCTAAAATGGGGCAAAATATTACAGTTTTCAAAAATCAAATGAAAAAATTTTGGTGATGTGACATTTCTGCTACATTTGGTGCATTTGATACCTCCCAATGGATAGGAAAGAATCTCAGTAATAGGGAGCTTTCATAAAAAGACTTGAATAATTTTGTCTTTTGAAGACTTAGGTTAGACGTTTTACATTTCACCTGGAGACTGAAAGGTAATCAACAGGCTCTATACTGATCCTTAGTGTTCATTTTTGAGGCCTAGATGTATGAGCCTCTTGCAGATCTTGGAGACTCAGCAACTCCTAAGTATGAGCACTGGCCCATCTGGTGGAAAGTACAAAGTGACTGGGAGGCCAGGAAATGCCACCTGGTCTCTGGATTTATGTGTGCTTTCTCAACAGAAGAAAACTTTGGCACTGAATGTAGTGGATTTCTGACTGGTAGTCACCTTCTTACACCCAACTGAATTAAACTGGCATGGTGCTGGGTGCAGAAAGCCCACCTGAGGGTTGTTGCCAGCAGCATAAAGGCAGAGCAGGAGGAGCTGCTGAAAACACTGTCAGGGATGCAGTTCAGTGAAGCTGTTGGAAGCTGCTCGTTCTCTTGGAACAGTTGGAAGCTGTTCCACTGGAGGACCTTGCCATGCTGACCTTCCCAATGAACTTTGGAGAAGCTCGGGTCCTCATCTTGAGTATCACTTCCTGGCTTTGGAGGGGAAGATGGTGCACTGCTCAGCCTCATGTAGAAGCTTGTCACATTGGCTTTGCTGATGGAACTCAGCTTTTCTCATTGCTGGAGAAGCTCAGGACCTCACTGTTGCAGAGGATGGCTGTGGGACTTTTTTGAGGAGCTCTGGTCCTTACCTTGAATTTTGCTTGCTAGCTCCAGTTCAGATCCCTTAGCCTGTTATCACAGATCATTCATCCCACTGGCATAGATTTTCTAGCTTCCATCACTGACCTTTGGTCCTTTCCAGCTCAGATCCATGAAGCAGACCTGCATGAGACTTTGCTGTGGGCTCTAGGCCTCCAGTTGGACTTGTGGGAGGCATTGCTATGAGCTCCAGGTTTTTATCTGGACTCATGTATGATTTCAGGATTCAGGCTCTCAGCTGGAGTCTTTAGTATTCAGTGTGTAGATAGATTTCCTGCACTTGTACATGATTCTTTGGTGACTTGTTATAAACTAATATAAACCATGTCATATACTATATGGTCTTCCTTGTAAAATCCCCAAACCATGACACTGAGTCACATACCCTTTCAGACCTCTCAGCATGAAGTTCAGAGTGAGCCATTTCTTCTCTTGATCTTGACTGGCCATAGCATAAATTTTATGCACAGTCACTGCTGTGAAAGCAATGTTATTTCTGAAAGACAATAATGTGTATTTTCCTGATCTTCCTTTGTTTGACCTGACACAACTGTGTAACTGGTCAGACTGGGACTGGATTTGTGTGTAGGTAAGTTAAACCAATATTCACTTCTTCACATCTAAAGTGACATTTTGAGCCCTGAAGATCTTCATGAAAATCAGCTGATATGAGGAGAAAAGACAGTTTTCAAAATTCACTGAACTTATATGAACATATCAGAAACTGGTGAAGTCATTCACAAAATTCTGTAATAAAGCAGGTGCAGAGCAATTCAAGAATATGTCTCAAGGATGTTGTATCATAGTGTGGATTAGAAGCCCAACTAGCTTGGCCTGAAGGTGCCCTAGGAGAAGGATGAGTGGGCCGAGTGCAAGCCTTAAGAGCTAGTCTCTCTGCTTCTCCTTCTCAGGATAAAAAGGCAGGACATGACCCCAAGGGTCACCTGGAAGAGAGCTCAGCCTTCCAGGACAGCGTAGAGGACACATGGATGCCGACAAGGCACAAGCGTGAGTACGCAGCACCAGGGTGACAGTGGTCACCACTGAGCTAAGCTTAGATAGGTGTCAAGCAGGGGTTCTGCTCCAGCTGTGTGGCCATGGTGGGAGAGCATCACTCAGAAGGTTCTCTGTGACCAGGCTCAGGAATGAGGCAGAGGAGCTGATCTGGGTCCAGCGCCTCTGGGGAATCAGGATAAGGAAGGCAATGGACAGCAGAGTCTCCACCTCAAAGGAAGAAATGCTACAGTTGTAGTCTCAGAAGGTGAGAATAGACCACCCCTCTGTAGTGGAGCCTCTGAGGATCAGAAAATATCACACGGACTAAATGGCCACTCAGCCCTGCAGCTGCAGTGAAAGAGCACATAGGCCTTATACTGTTATACTTCTTATACACTATAAGTCTTATACAGTGTCAGAGAAGGGTAGGGTAAAAGAAAGAGAATAAAACCATCAATAACTTACCAGTGCATTAAACAAGTAGCTGAATAAGGTTTATTTAAACCCAAACACGCTAGTATGCTAGTGGCTGGCAAGTTACAGTCTATCTTTCCATCTGTGCCCTCTTAATCCATTTTGCCTAATCCCAGGGGGAAACAGCAGAATGAAAACAAAGATGCATGATCACCAACTATCTGTGTGTGGCGTATTCAACTTGTTGGACCCATACATCCATCTGTCATAGGGTTGTGCAAGGTAAAATGGGCTTTACAAGACTGAGCCTCCTCCTTTACTTTAGACACAGTAAAGCTGATGTTAAATTCTGAAGACCCCTTCACAACCTGGACCGTTGCACTGGATTTGTCATAAACACTCCCTTGAACACCATAGGTGATTAGGAAGAAGAAAACTTAACTGAGAAAGGTTAGGTTGATTAGTGTACAGCACCCAGTGCTGTACTGGGTGTACTGCTGCTAGTGTATAATGAATCATGATCCATGCGGAGCTCAGGATAATAATTTGAATGAATTGTCAGGGACCTGAGCTCTGAGTTCCAGGTAGAGCCACTCACTTGTTCTAGGAGAATGAAGAAACACCTTAACTTCTCTGTGGATATTTGCTCTCTTACACAATGGTGCCAAAATTGTCAGTGGGGCTGGACTAGATGATATGAGGGATTTTAAAAATATTGCATTGTTCTCTGACTTGACTTTACCATTTGAAAACTTTCAGAACTATTCCTCTATATTTTCTCCAGGAAGCCAGCACAAGTAATTCATAGAAGAGCGAAGAACCAGAAAATGACGCAGTGCAGTGCTGAAAGGAATTGACTCCTGAAACTGGTCACCTAGGTTCAGATTCTTCCTTCTTCTTTAAAACTATGTGGCTCTGTGCCTGCCTGGTGAGCATTCTGCATTCAATTTCTGGTATTAAAAGCAAACAAACAAATAAAATATAAAAAATTAAAACCTGCCTACATTCTTCAAGTGTCACAACTAATGTAAACTGAAAATAATAAGGGCACCTATTCTTCTATTATGATCTTCCTATACTGTAAGATATCAATAAAATATTTTTTCAAAAAAAATTAAATACATGGTCAACTAGAAAGTCCTATACTCAATTTATTTTGGTAAAGGTATCAGGAACATACAAGGGGCAAAGCGCAGTCTCTTCAATAATTCATGTTGGGAAAGTGGATATCCACCTACAGGAAAATGAAATTAATCTTATTCTTTACATATCTGTCAACAAAAACTTGACTAAGGACTTAGACCTAAGAACTGGAACTGTAAGAAGACAGGGGGCAGCATCATGGGCAGAAATCTTGGGTATGACAGCAAAGCATAGATAATAAAAGCAAACGGCAAATGGATTATGTCAAAACGTGAGGCTTTCTTACAGTGGAAGAAACCATGGAGTGAAGAGGCAGCTGAGGAACTGGGGATATTTGAAAGCCGTACTGTGGATGTGTATCCAGTTTTGCACACAGAACTCTAGCTAATTGATGGTAAGAACAGATAACCTTGTTTAAAAAAATGGATAAAGGTCTTCAGTAGACATTTCTCAAAAGAAGCATGAATGGCTAACAGATACATTAAAAATGGTAAATATCTTTAATCATTAGAAAATACCTACTGAAACCAGAAGGAGATATCACTTTATGCCTATTAGGCTCACTGTTATAATAAAGAGGAGGTGAAAGGTGAGAGTACTACAAGAGCATGGAGAAAAGAGAAGACTTAGACACTATTACTGGCATAAATCAGCCATTTTACAAAATAGCCTAGAAGTCCCTGAAAAAAAGCCCTCAAAAATATAAATGAATAAAGTTGCCATAAGGTCCAGCAGTCCTAGACTAGGACACATAACCAAACAACTCATGGCAGTATGTCTAAGAAATATCTCCACCCTTGGGTTCATTGCACTATTAGTCACAATAGCTGAAATATGGAAATAAATCCAAGTATCTGCTAACACATGAATGCCCTAAAGATGTGGGAGATGCACAAAATGGAATCACACCACTCAGTCTCAGGTGGAAATCCTGCCATTTTTGACAATATAAAAGAACCTAGAGGAAATTTTTGTTAAGTAGAGTGAAAGGCAAGCACAGAGAGGCTCATGGTGTATGGTTTCACTTGTATGTAGTCTAAAACACTAAACTATTAAAATAAGCATTAGAATGGCAGATACCGTAGGTGGGACTAGAAAAATTGAACAGGAAAAATAGAGGATGAAAATAATAAAATATCACAGTTTACAAGGAAGTCATAACTTGTAGTCATAATACAGTGCTATTAGTTAGTAGTAATGTATATAAAAATTTAAAAAGCTTGAGGAGAGAATTTCAAATGTGCTCACCACCAAGAAAGGATAAAAATTTGAAGTGATGAATGTGGTAACCAGCTTTATGTGCTTGCCATAATATATGTATATATATATATATATATATATATATATATATATATATATATATATATATATATATGAGAGAGAGAGCTATATAATCACAGAAGGAATTTAACACATATTTATTAACACTTACCATGTCATAAGCATTGTTTAGATTTTTTACTTTTCTCCTCTCCTGAAGAATTTTGGAGAAAGTGCTGGTAGGCTCATGCTAAAATTTCTGAAGACATAAAGAACCTGCAACAGGAGAGCAGTCATGAACCTTAGTGATTGTTATTTTGTTAATTTGCTTCTTGTATTACAAGTAGAGCACTTAGCAATTTTTGTGGCAATTTTACAGCTGTTGAGACTCTCTGATATGGTAGGGATTTGAGGCTACATCAGAAGAAGCACCCTGTACCTGCTTGTCATGTTCATGTAGAAGACACACTGGGATAACCTCTATCGAGGTCATCTGTGCTTCCTGGTACTTTCACACCATAGTCATCTTTTCCTAGTGAAAAGTGACTAAGCATGTAACTTGGGATATCACTGTAGTAGAAATAATGTTGACTTTCACATACATGATTTAAAAAGAAAATTGTTCAGGAGTTATTATTTTTTTGTTCCTGAATTATTTATGCAGCACTTTATTAGTGTTGGTTACAGGACTGAATTTAAGGACAACTCTATTGAATTTGACCCTTTCCTTAGAATTTGAAGTTAGGAGATCTGAATAATACTCCTCCATTTATTGACTAGGTCTTACACTACTAGCTATGTACAAGTCTCTGTGAGTGTCAGTTTATTTACTGTTCAATACAGAAAACTTTCTAGTTTCATAGAACCTTTCTAATATATAAAGTTAAATATAACAAAGTTTACTGTGTAAAGGTTATTGCTCCCATTCTTTGGTCTTTAAAAGCTCTTATTGCCTTTTCCTTTATGCTAATTTAATACAGACTCTGTAATCTATTATGGAAAGTGTGAGTAGCAGACAACATGACAGCACTTTTATGTTGGTTTTTTTTTAGTTTGTGAATTTATTTCTTTTCTAGCTTATATGATGCTGTCTTCTGAGGGGCGAGTAGAGTCATGGGAATTTTCCTACAGGCAGCCTACTCTATATGATTACACCTGCTTTTCTAAAGGCTGTTTCACATATAAACCAAACTGCCATCTTTTGGAACTGTTACTTTAATAAGGCAAATTTTAAACAAGACTTTTTCATTAAAGTGCATAAAAACAATATATAAGAAATCTTCCACAGGGCCTGGAGACATAGCTCTCGGTACAGTAAGCTCATGCCTGGCAAGTGCAAGGGCCTGAGCTCAGTCCCTTGTTCTGCCCGCCCTGCCCCCACAAAAAAGAAAATCTTCCACAGACTGAAATTTATTATCTTTTATTCGCTGAGTATGCAATAATTAGTAGAGCTTTGAAGAACACTATAACCCTAGGAAATCCTGAAAATTTCTTGTTGGATTTATTGACAAGTCTTTTTTTTTTTTTTAATGTATTTAGTATGGGGTCTACAGGCTCTCACTATGTAGATCAGACTTGTAATCATCCTCCTATATTCAGCCACCCAAGCTTTGGAATTACAAACTCGAGCCACCATGCCTAGTTTCAATTGCCATCTAAGCACACCCCAGGGACAATGTTGGCACAGCACACTGGTGATCAAATCCTGGTCCCTACATCTGCCTAAGCAGGCACTTCAATCCACTGAGCTATCTGGCTGGACCAATATTAAGTCTTTTATTTACACAAAGCAAGTACCTATTTCTTCATGTGTTAAATATGAAGACTGATTTAAAAATAATTGTTAGGGTCAGGGTGGAATCCCCTGAGTGCTATGCTGACTCACCCCCAGGGCATGCTGACAGGGGGAATGGGACTGGGTGTGGTGTTGCAAGCCTTTAATCCCAGTGCTTGGGAGGCTGAAAACAGGAGAATCACTAAGAGTCTAATGTGTAGTGAGACTCTATAGATCCTGTACTAAAACATTAAAAAAATATAAAGGTAATTGCTTTAAAATTTGTCTTGGCCTGCACTTTGGACAGAAAATCAGAACCTCTGAACTTGGCCTCAGAGGACACATCCTTAGCACACACCCTTGACTTCAGGAGTACAGGGCTCATAAAGGATTGGATTTCACTTACATGGTTGTCAGTGAGCTCCAGTCTATGGTCCCCCAGGAAAAGGCATGGAAACATTGGCTTGAGGAAGGTGCAAAATCTAGCCAGGCTTTAATGATAGCTGACCCTATCATGTCAGGGGAAAAAGATAAATAGTACAATTGTAGTCAAGGTTAAAACTTACCATTTTGTTTCTGTAATAATTAGTAGTTACTGTTTCTATGCTTGCTTGTTTTCTTATTTGAATCTCATTTGTGACTTTATGTAGTAAAATAAATGTCCAAATACATGATAGATGTTTTAACTTTATCATTAGAAGTATCCACTTAAAAAAATTTTTGATTGCATTTAGACTACATAATATTATATATTACATTATATCAAATGTATTACATTATACTATATTACATTACATTGTGCTACATTGTATCACATTTTAATATATTATCTTACATTATATTTATTTGGGTGGCTGGCTTCTTCCTTTGACTAAAATAACCCTAATTTTATTGGAAATAAATCTAAAAATGGCTAATCTCCTTAAAATTTTCTTAAGGAGAAAATTCTTAAGCAAATACCTAAGGGATGAAGTTCAGGGATGAGTTCTGACAGGAGAATGAAATATGGCCTCTGATCTGTGGAAATTGAACAAAATTAAAGAACCCAGTCTTTTTTGAACAGCACTCAATGTCTTGACATTTGGTGACCACAAGTCCTGCCCACTCCACACTGAGAGAGCTGCCAATCAAAAGAGCTGCACTGATGAGGCAATTTATATTCTGATGAATGAACTTGTACATCAAATTCCTGTATGACTTATTTCTGTTGAATGCATGCCAGAGAAGGATGGATTCCTAAAGGGAGAATGATAAAATATATACGTTGCTTCTTCTTCAACACTAAAAACACTGCTTCATTTTGTATAATGTAAATCTGAAGTAGCACGAAACATTTTATGCACATTAGAAAAAATATGAATCATGTACCTTTGAGAAGTCACTCTAGATATTTCATGATAATACTTGGAAAATTACTTAACTGTAATTTTTCATTACTCATTTGCTTAGTGTAGTGATGTTATTAATGTGTAACTTTAGAGTTATCATTTGTAATAATACGAAGAATTTTTTAGGTCTAAGAATAATAGTTTCCACCATAGAACATGATACCAGAAAATTTACTAGTGAAAAAAATGAAGGTTTGTCCTTCAACCCTTCTCACAAGAACATCACAACACCTGGATTTCAAACCCTTTGCTAGAAGTACTTGAGTCATAATTAAGTACCAGGGACACAGCCCCGAATGTCACAAGGAGTAGAAAATGTTACTACTACTGGGATTCATGTAGCCACAGCACAGAACTTCTTCCCTGGGCCTACCCCAGGCTCTTGGGCAGGCTTTGCTTTGCCTCTCGGTGGGTGGCAGAGCAAGTAATAGGTGTTTGGAGCTAAAGGCAGCACTCCTAGGAGATCTACAAGGGAAGGCAGGGGTAGCTGGTTATTCTGGAAGCTCCAAAAAAGGAGGAAGTAAAAGATTGCCTACCATACTTTTGTAAAAAAACCAGGTTGTGAACACGATATATTTGAGTTTGGAATCCTTGTTTTATCAGAACCAAAACAAAACATTGCATAGCCTCATTTAAAAGTGTCATTAACACACCATTGAAGGTACTGTGACTGAAAGTATTCCTGCATCCATGTAATGATGTGCGTTACTATGAACACATTGAGGTGCCTCAGTTCATAGTTTTTGTTTTCTTTATTTTTATTTGGTGGGACCAGGGATTGAACTCAGGCCCTTGCTCTTACCAGGCAAGTGCTTATTCAATTGAGCTATTTCCCTGGCCCTGGTGCCTCAGTTCATGAACTTAATTATTTCTATCATTCTGGCTGCAAACCAAATTGGGCATGAGTCAAGTCAAATTTATTAAAACGAATTAATGGATTTAATCAATAATGTAGGCTAAGCTCTGCTATAATAATGATGTAACTATTTAGTCTCAAAGTTAAAATTCCTTTTTATTCCAGGAGGGGTTTTTGAATTCAGAAACTGTTCAGTTTTGCTCTCAATGTCTGTGATCAGACCAGGCATAAGACAGCACCTGAGTAGAATTGCTCCTGATCAAGTATGACATCTCTCATGCTCAGATTCTAAATGTCTTCATTTCTATTATTATTCATATATGTATATTTTCAGTTTTGTTGTAATATACAAGTTGTCCAAACACAAATTTTATAGCTTTGAATAATTTCAGGTAAAATAAACTGAAATGCTTTTGAGATTATTTCTCTCCAATCAGCCTTCTCTTAAGCTCAAAAGCTCTTCATTCTTGTTCAGAATGGGATCTTTTTCCTGTTAGTCTCAGATTCCTGTCCATAATCCTCCTACCATACAGGCTGAAGTAGTAGTCGATTGTGACATGACTGTTTCTATACCTATAGAAGTTTCCTATACACAACCAAGTTCTCGATGTCCCTTTCTAACTCCCTCAACGTGATAGGAATTGAATCAAAGTCAATTGTTAACAAGGTAAGAAAGCCCTGGCTTTGGTATAATATAGTGTACAGCCTGAGAAGGTGACATCTATTGGTACTATTCTTCCAGAAAGAGGTCTGACAACACTGGTGCTGAAGGTAAGCATGGCCAGTTCAGTGTCTCAAAGGAAACTGAAATTCTAAGAATGGCTATGGCATTGATTGGGCAAAAAAGGTTGGTTAACTTCTTTGAATAAAAGATAGAATGTCTATTAAAAGAAACCAACCAATAACAAATGCTGGAGGGGCTGCAGGGGAAAGTGAGACCTTCTCGCCTGTTGGTGGGAGACTGTTATCTCTTTCCCTTCTGGATATCTTCTTATAATTGAAAACATCATACAACAGTGATATATGTGCATCTGTGTTTAAAGCAATACAATTTGTCATAGCTAAGTCTTGGAAACAACCTAAATGCCGTTAACTAGAGGATGGATAAAAAGGATGCAGTAGGGACTGGGTGTAGTGGTGCGAGCCTGTAATCCCAATGACTGGGAGGCTGAAAACAGGAGGATCACTACTAGCTCAGTCTGTGTAGTGAGACCCTATAGACCTTGTGCTAAAAACATAAAAAATGGAATAAAAGTATAATAGATTTAATAGCAATAGTCTCTCAAATATCTCCAAATATATTTATTTTTCATTCAGTCAAACAGTGTGAGAGGTTCATGATATGTAAGCGTATTTGTTAGAGTAGAAATTCTTAAATTTGCTATCCATGAATGGAGTTCAGGAAATTTACAGACTCTGTGAAATTCTGTCATCAGAATTGGATAAATATGTGTATTTCTGAGAACAGCATTTATTTCTCTTAGACATACAGATAGGAAATAAACCAACAGATTAATAGAACATATAATGAAATCAATATTAATGAAGGTGCAGCTAGAACAATTAATTTAAATATAAAATCCATTTATAAAACTCTTAAGAGAATATGCAATGATTTTGTTAGTTGCCCTAAGCAATTTCTTTTTTTACATTATTTGGTATCAAAAATATACCACAGGAAATGTGCATCTCAAAAACTGTAAAAGGGTATCAGCTGAAGATACTGATACTGAGTCAAACGATGTGTTTTTTTGAGCTCACCCCTATATGTAACAAAAAATATTATAGTTGAAAACAAATAAAAGAGAAAGTGAGAAACAGCAACTGTTGCTGTTGGGTCCCAGTTGGGAGTGGCAGATTAAGACTGAAGAACTATGACTGCCTGCGACTGGGGTAGCTCCACTGCTCACAGCTACAGTGAAGCCGAGTTACTACTGTGTTGCAATCCTTGCAGGATTTTGAAACCTTTGTGGAAAAATTGTCCTCATAGTCTATGGAGGAAGCTATGTTCTCCTGAGGCCTGACCAACCAGCTGGCAGTTTCTTTGATAACTGAGATCGCCGGGTTCTTTACATTGTCAAGGGGTTCACAATAAGTACCAGCTTCATTGTTTAGTTTTTTAAGCTGATGGCTGTGAAAGCTTTTCTTTTGATGCCCACAGAAGTCCTTTGCATTCAGGAATGGTCAAAGGTAGCTGGGCTCTTTTACCTATTTCCTAACCCCAGTGGGAGGAGAATTTGTGTTTACTGCAAAGATAGACTTGGAAAAAGAGTACCAGGTGGGGTCTGTGCCTGCAGCTGAGGCATCGTTGCAACTGCACAAACAAGGGGCTTGTTCAGGGAGGAGTTAAAATCAGACTGGGGAAACTTCTTTATGCTCTCCCCCTTTTTCTGTGTGTGTGTGTGTTCCAGAATTTCTTGAGTTGAACCCAATCCTCCCTCCCTCGGTCCCTTTTGTTCTTTCTGTTTCTATGCATCCATTATTATTATTATTATTATTATTTTTATATGTTTGGTACACAGCTCAGACTCACAGTAATCCTCTTGTTTTCAGCTCCCCACCACTAGGAATACAGGAATGGATACCACACCCAGTCTCAATTACCATCTCAGCACACCCGGGGGCAGGGCTGGTGTGGCATGCAGGACCAGGAATTGAACCCTGGTCCCTGTGCTTGGCAAAACAGGCACTTAGTCCACTGAGCTATCTTGCCATCCTGCTTTATCTAGTTGATATACTTACCTATAATGAGCTTCCATACAGGATTTGTATGTGAAAATCTGTTTGGCTCTTAAAACACTCTGTCTTAAATTTAGTTGAGTGTTTTGAGATTGTTAATGTATTTTTTTCTTGTAATTAACCTTACATTTATTTAAAGACATTCTTCTAAGCACTTTAATTTTAATTTGTATTGCTAAAATTGTTCTAATTTATCTTAGTAATTAAGCAATTGATTTTAAAAATCGATACTTCACAGCTCTGCCTGGGGTTTTGGCTGCTGTCTATCAGCAGTTCAGATTTCAAATGGCTTGTTATTCATCTCCGATAAAGAGCTTCCTGGAAACGGGGTGCTGTGGACTGTGCCTATCTGTCCCCCAAAGCCTTATGCAGTGATGGGGCAGTGGGTTTCTGGGTAGGGACTCACAGGTCTCAATTGGATCAGTCTATCCAGGGAGAAATGGTGGCAGGAATGAGAAAGATAGGCAAGAAGACAAAAGCTGGGCTAATTGGTCGCTTGGCTGCCTGATGGGCAAAACTAACTCAACCACACAACCAAACCTATGTTTATTTGTACCTCTGCAAAGTTAGTGACACTTAGGTTGCCTAACGACTGATTGCTGACTTTAATCAGACAGGACTGAGGGAGCTTATTTGCTTTAGGCCCTGGGGCTTAGTCCCACCCACACACATTTGATCAGTTTGCTAGCTTTCAGGGCTGCCAACACTTTGAGTTTGTTATTAATTCATGATCTAATATGGGTATGAGTGCTGCTGTAATTATGGGTGTGAGTGCTACACCCGCCCTGGGGAAGATCTAAAGGCAACATGAGGAAAAGAGTGAGGCTATCTAGCTCTGCAGCGCTGCTCCTCCCTTTGCTCTTTGCTGTTTTCCACCACCACCACGAGCTGCTGCCCTCTGCCATGCACCCCCTCTGCCTTGGAGCCAGCTGAGTACAGACTGAGACCTCCATAAACTGTGAGTTGAAAAAATCCTTTCCTTCTTTAATCTTGTGTGTTGGTTAGTTTGTGTCTGCAATGAGTGAAAAAGTAACTGAGACAATGGGTGAAGCACAGACTTTGAGCTGGAAAGATACCTAGGGTTGGCCCTTAGCTTTATACATGGGAAAACTCTGTTTCTGACAGATACATGACTTCCTGAATTTGTATAATTGAATAACAAAAGGAAAGAAGAAAGCATATTACAAGCCTCCATCAGCATAATAGGAACAAATAGAAAAGGAGAGCAGAGCAGAAGTCTGGCCCCTCTTCCTGGAAGGACACTGCCTGTGTATACACTCCCTGACCCACCCTGACTCCAGCTTTGGGTGGGGGGCCCCAAGCTGCTCTGCTCAGCAGAAAGCACACTTTGTGACAGCTTGATCCCCTCCACTGCTCCAGGATCTGGCCATATGTTTTCTGGAGTCAAAAGCAAAGAAGGAAACTGATCGGTTTTCTGCCTTAATAAAAAGTTCTGCTAAGTCATCATGGCATGAGCCAAATTGGAACTTCTTTTTTTTTTACTGTAGTTGTTTATGTATTTATTTATTTTTAATCTATTTGTTTGTATTCTAACTTGAAGAGTGAAAAATAAAAGCAAAAACAAAGAGAAAAAATGACATAAACAGGGTAACATGCAATGATACATATGTTACAGATTTTTAAAACGTGGATAGCTAATTATCCATAATAGAAGTCCATAATAGAAGCGGGTTATCCACAGAAGTTGTTGACTTGAGCCATTTACAGTTCATTATATTAATATGACTTTACTTTATATGCTTCCATTTTTATACTTTTCTGCTGTATGGTTAAGACTGAGTTTAAGCAACACCTATATAACAAGAAATATAACTTGTGTATCAGATAAGGTCAGTCAGTTACCCTCAGGGTGTATCCTGTAACCCTGTACCACACTTTGTAGATCCCTTGTCAGTGTCAGCCTTGTGGATGAGTAACGGCCATTGCTTGACCAATTTGCTCTCTGTGGAAGCCTGAGAGAAAGTTTTCTCTCCATGTGACTCTCCTTAGGCACACTATAGCTCATTGACCACATTCCCCTGTGGCCTCATAATCTCCTTGATCAGAAAATTTGGGGCACGACTGAGTTACATGACGTTACATTACAAATTCCCCTATGTCCTGAGTCTTCACTGACCTTAAAAGGCTAGGGCAAAAATGTTGGCTGACCTTGCAGCCTTTCTTTTTCTCCAATTTTTGATCTGCAAACTTAGGTTAACCATCCAGAAGGAAAGTTGATTATTACCCTGCAACATATGCAGTTCAGTTTACCCACACTATTAATCTAAGTACAGACATCGTAGGCATAACATGGAACATGTATTTTCCATCAAGTATTGAGATACTAAACTCTAAGTCCATACAGAATATGAAGAAGAAAAAAATATGTAAAGAAATAGGAATGAACACTTACATATATTTACATAGATATTTAGAAATCCATCCATATACAGCATAGTAGCATTGTAGTATGACTATCTTGTGACTTTTTTTGTCTTATTTTTCATTTACTACCCTTTAAAAAAAGGGCAGTATAGTAATAGCTGGTATGTCATGACAAGAAGTATATATTTAGAAGACCAGAATGACAAGGCATTTGGAATGTGACCCTTCTATTACACTTTGTTAAATTCAGTGCAGTTTCTTGGTTCACAGGTATCGGCATATATAGTTAGTCGGGGGGAGAATCCTACCACTTAACTGCTAGTTTCAAAAATCTCCTGATGTTTCTCAGGATCATTGTCTTACCCATCTAGTGTGTATAAGTGAATGATCTTGCCTCTGTTATGTTTCTCAGTGTTTCTTGTTGCCTTCTCCTCGTTTCCAATCCTCAAGTTCTCGCTTTCCTTTTAATTGTATTATACATTTCTTACTTTTCACAATAGCGTGTTTCTTTGTTCCCATCTCCTGCCCAATCACAGCCCCCTCAGTGTCTGCCACATTATGTAGACTGCCCCTAAGCCCCACCTCCTTCCTGGTCCTGTATAGCCTTTGTTTCCCTGGCCAGGCTCTCGGAAGCTCCCTCTCTCCTTTCATGTGGTCTACCCATGCCTGCAATAAAAGCCTCTTTTGTCGTCGTGCCTCTTTACTGCCTTGAAAAGCCTAACAGAAATGTTTCATGATCTTATATAGGTAGATAGAAGTTATATATGTATCATAATTTATAAAATGGTGATTTCTATAATTCATTCCCATTGGTTTACACTAATAACTACAAACTGTCACAAATACAATCCTTCATAAGAGAGTTGAAGAGATAGTGTGCACTGATTTTTTTTCAGTTTCTTATGTTCTATTTTTTGATGTCACATGACCTAACTGTGATATTTGTTATATAGAACCTATTTTAGATATTTTGTTAGGTGGTATAAAAATATCACAATTATTTATTACTACTTTTTTCCATATCCATATCTAATATCCCACTTGCCTGCCTGAAAAATGAAGTAAATATAATTATTTGGATTTTCCTTTCCCATTGTATCTAGAATTGTGTAAAGGTTTCTAGGTACACACTTAGTTATTTTCCTTAATCAAATAATTTATGATAACCCTCAATCCTTCCCTTAGTCTGGCTAACCTATTGCTTCAACTTGTAAGATATCAAAAATAAAAATAAAAAAGTGAGGAACACACACATGTATGTAATGATGCATATTTTTATTCTGGGCCTCTGTTAGAAAGGGTTTTTATTACCTTTAATAAAAAATGAAAATGTTCTATTGTGAAGAGTAGCAACTATTTCTGCTCCATGAAGAATGTAATTCTAAAAGGTGAGTTTGTTATGAGTGCATTCACTGGCTTTATAATTCTACAATTTTATTCCAAATTTATTTTATTCTCATAATGTGTCTGCACAGGTGTATTTCTTTATGCTGTAAACCAGCTGTGCTTTCTAGGTTGAAGCAGACTACCTTGATGTCACTGAGTCCCTGACAACATCCAAGCTCTGCCCCCTCAACATGGACCCAGCTGGGACCCCTGAACTTGGCGAGAATATCTAAACATTTGGGCTATGTGGTCCTTGTGGTCACATCTGGCTCTCAGCTCTCCTGATCTGGGCTGGGGTTTCCTATCTCCGGCTTCTGCCTCTAATCTTTTGTCTCTCATCTCTGGCTGTTCACAGCCACGGAACCACAGACTCCAGTCTCCCAATACACAAATATAAGTGTGAACATTTTCTCGTGCCCCAAAACTAAGGATGTTTTAAACACATCTAGTACTTTGAATTCACTTTCTTTATGTTTTTATATTACTTCCTATATCAGACACAAAGAACAATTTAAGAAAAAGATGGCATATGAGATTGTGGGAAATTCTTATTTCAATAAATCTTTCTGCCATAGCGTGATAGCCTACAGTAATCTATAAAGAAAATGTTAAATTAAAAACCGACCTTTAGTTCTTTATATTGGCCAAGGCTTTTCCACGCATTTATTTTATTTGACTCTTTTTCAGAATGATTTTATGAGAGTAGCTAAGGGAATATTTAATATCCTTTTTGGAGATATCAAATATGACTTTTAGTTATATTGATATCCTTATAACGAATTATTGCAATTTTAAGTGATTGTGCTAATTTGCACATGTAGTAGCCTTATGAGCAAAGCATTTTTTAATTTCCTAAGAATTGGTAACTATACACACTTTTATACTCTTCCTTTCTTTGAAGTCTTATTTAAAAATAAAATTAGCTTTTAGTGAGTATGAGTGAGAACTTTAATACTTGTGAGAAGGTCCTCTTTAGCAGGTAGACAACACATTGCCTTGAGTGAAAAAATACAGAACTTCATATTATCATTTATTTTAGAAATGTCTATGTCTGGGAATATATACTCAGAACATAGTTTTAATAACATTGATTCTACATTTTATTTAACCCATATATAAAATATTATAATTTCAGTACTGTATATGAAAAACATACTACTGTTATTTAGCTTACTATTTTTTCACATTCTTCAAAATCAAGTGTGTGCTTCACCTTTATGGCATCTCCATTCAGTGTGGCTGTGTTTCAAAGGCTTGTCACCTAGGTGAATATGTGCTTGGTGTTAAGTACTGCCAACTGACTCTCCTCTGTTGTGGTGGGACAGCCTGGAGTTGGCTGGTAGGGGGTGAGGATCATCACACCACACAGGGCATACCCAGGCCAGCCTGCACAGCAGGGCTGAGCTTTAATTAGTCCCTGGTGTGAGCCTGCCCTTATTGGTTGCTTTGCTTGTAGGTACAAAGAAGCCCAGAATTCCCTTCCTTAGATATTAATCCCTGACCGCCTAAGTCCAGTAGTCCTATGCCAACACTTGTACAACTAACAGATCTAAAATTTGAAATCATTTGCTGACAGTTGGCAGAAGTAGCAGTGCATAATGACTCACACCAAGAATGCACAGAACAGCCTTCCTCTCTGCTTTACCACAAAGAGTAGGAAGAGGTCCAGACAATGTCAGTGTGATCTAAGTGTGCACAAAGCCACCACGGCATCTTGGCCCACATTGCTTCACAGCACCAGACTCTTGGGTATTGCTTTCACATGGAGTGTTTTAAACCAGATCTCAGCATAATCAAAACAAAGATGCCTCATTAAGATGTTATTTGTTGCTATAATACACTTCGGAGTTGAATAGTGTTGAAAATTGGCAAGCAAAATTGATTTATCTTGTTTGAAGGTCTTTATAATTATAAAATGATAGTGCTATTTCATTGATATGTTTCCATTTATTTTCTTCATTTTGAAGTCAAAGAATAAAATGATCTTTATTATGTACAGCACAGTATTTTGTGCAAGAGTTGGTTTTCTCTAGTTTTCATTGCTATGTTAATCCCATGTAGTATGCACTCTCTTAGCATTTTAATGAATAAATGAATTATCCTTAGTATAATCACTAGGCTGTAAAGTTGATCTATTGTACACACAAGCGGTGATCAAGATATATGGTGAATATTTAAATGTCAAAAAAGTTATGGTAGAAAATCCTTTGCTATTTATCCTGTCAGTGTACTGCCCCTCACTTGAAAGTGTTTATCCAGTCATTCTTGCTGCATTATAAAGCTACTCTGGAGTTCTTCTCTCATATCTTTAGAAGGTGTTATTCAAATGACACCCATGAGGAATGCAGACACACACAACCCTGAGGTTTGGGCTTACTACCTGAATCTGGTACGACTCCACTCGGTTCTCCCAAAGTCCAAATGGTCATGAATGATTAATGTGTGTTGAATAGGGGGAATCAGTTACTGGGATAAAAATATCTCTTTTCTAAGAGAAACAGAAGTAGCCCGGAAAGTGAATTGCCACAACAGATCAACATTTTCAGTGGATTCAGATCATAGACGCAGCCCCAACGATGGAACTGAAGACAGACACATGCCAAAGAGGACTTCCAGAGCCACTTCAGAAAGTGGTCAGAATGATGGATAAGTGTGTTCAAAGAGAGTAGTGCCAGTGACAATGTGTCTTTTAGTGGAATAAATTTTAACAGCCATCATACTTTTCAATTATGCCTCATTTTCTAACAATAATTTTTATATCTTTGGTTCTGTTTTTTTTTTTTTTCAGAGCCAGGGATTGAACTCAGGTCCCTGTGCTTGCCAGGCAAGCATTTATTCTACTGTGCCATCTCCCCAGATCCTCTTCTCTTGCACTCTAAGTGATGGCATTACCTGTCTTATACTTTGTCTATGTCTTTTTCCCTATGGAGTTTATTTTTTATGTTGATTTCAGGGTTGTAGGAACAAGAATATTTATTTTCTTTATACCTAAGATTTTAAGAATGCTTTGATAAAAATTAAAATAAAATAAATTAAGCTTAGAATACAGACAACACTTACATACGACTTCTTAGGTAGCTTGCTAAGACCAATAATTCATTCACTAGTGTTTCAAGGAAATGATCTTGGGGGACCTGACCCAACATAAAGCCTGGTTACAACTGAAGACACCATATGACACCCCAGGGAGACCCTATGAATCCATACAGACAATATGTTCGAAGAAGCTGTTTGAGTTTTTAGAGAATTCCCAACTCTCTACCAGCAAAGGATACAAAGGAATGCAGAAGCTTTTGACATGCTTCCAGTTCCAGCCATTGCAAGATTTGACAAGATGAGACCTTAATCCAGTACTGTCCTGTGAGTTTCTATAAGTCAATTCCTAAGCTGCAGAAACAACAGGGGTGTGAATATGAGGTGGGGGAAGAACTAAATGGTGTTCTTTTTGGCAGTGGTGAAGTTTTGGAACAGTTTGTTTTGCAGCCATTGTAACTAGATCTGGCATCTCCCACTCAAGTGAAGGTAGAGGGTAGCCAAATGTTCCACCCACTCATTTATTCAAAATATGTCACACTGAGGGTCAGGCTTTTCACTGCTTGTGGGGAAATGGAAACGATAGGGTGCAGTTCATATTGTCAGGCAACCACACTTTCAAGAAAAACATAGTGCATTCAGCAGTGTGTATCCGTGTACAGAGGTGAATGCAGTGATAGGCATGGGAACACAGAGTTGGAATTAGCTTTTCACCTCTTCTAAAGGTTGAACTGTGATTTTTTTTGAACATTTTGTTCTTTATGTTTTTGAACATAGTCTGCTGCAGTGAGACAAAAAAAGATAAAAATGTAATTTTCTTCTGATATCAGTTATATTAATTACAGTTAATATGTTTCACATATTAACTGTGTAATTCACAGGAACATACTTTAAAGCAGAAATAAGTCTCAGAATCTAGACATTGTCATGTATATAATTAAAATTATCTTTGTTCTCATTTTGCTTACAGTACTACTAGCACATCTTTTTCTTCTTTTCTTAATGTATTTGGTTGTGGCAGGGAAACACCGTGCAGCTTGGACTCACAGTAATTCTCCTATTTTCAGCCTTCCTAACACTGGGATTACAGGCATGCGCCACCATGCCCTGACTGTGGCCAGCTCAGCTTACCTCTCGAGGTCAGCAGGAGGCACCCACCATGCCTCACAGTCTGTGCCTTATCTCTCCGATTCTTTGGAGTGCAATGACTATGGCAGTGTACTAGATGCTTCTGTCCTCCTCCCCTACCACTTTTCTCTCCCAAAGCATCAAATCCTAAAGCCCAGGCAGTGGTGTGAGAGTTAATCTCTCTAGGAGGCAATAAGCTCATGATGGTGGAGCCTTCTGGCAGAAGCCTCAGAGACTCCGATTCCTCTTGCCTTGGGAAGGCATGATGAAGAGAGAGCAGTCAGGAAGCATACTCTCAGCAGACAGCAAGTCTTGTGAACCCTCAGTCTTGGAAATCCCAACCTCAGCATCGTGGGAGGGAAGCCTCTGTTACTTACAAGCCATCTCTCCGTGGTATTTTGTTACGTGGGTGGTATTGCTAATGGGCCAAAGACCTTACTCCATTTTTGCTCTCAAATCTAAAGCAGCTTCCTTTTCTAATCTAGTTTCCTTTCAATTCTAGTTTAAATTGACACAGGGAAGAGAATCCTGGTACATACCATCCCCAGCTCTATGAAGTTGACAAGAGAATGACCCAGAAGATTGCAGCCCAAGTATTAGTTGTTGTTTTGAACATCTACAGATGTGCCTTTTTATTCAAATGATACTATACTATATTTATGTGTGCATAACTATAGCTATGAAGGTATTCATAATTAAATATTTTTGTGTTTCCTAATTATGCATTTGCTCATAGCTTAGGAGAAATAATTTGGTACAGCCAAAGGAATCCTTAGCCAATGATGCCCACCTCAGCAGAGAATCAACTGAGGCTCCCCCTGGGTCAACCCACACACAGGCTTCATAGCCCTTCATTCCTGTTCTCCTGAACTTGGCTGGCAGTTAGATATTCTCACACTTTCCCTTTCTTAGGCCAAGGAAAAGAAGAAAACTGGTTATAGCAGGAGCTACCATGATGGCCCCAAAGGATTGTGTACACATTCAAACTGAAAACCCAGTTCTTTTAATTCAAATCAGTTTAGTCAAGTTCAATTTCATTGAACACAAACCATTTTTTTCTCAGGTCTTATTCTGTATGAGGTGCTGTCCTAAGTATCGTGGGTAGAGATAGGCAAACAGGACAGACTTGGTTACAGCTCTTCTGGAGTTCTTAGCTAATGAGTATAGCAAATATGTGTAAGTGCAGTGAAGTGCAATAAACATAGTTTCAGGAAAGTGCTTCCTTAGATTCTTATTTGTCTACTTACACTTGCTAATTGATTAAAATGTTCTAAATTTAGAAATTTTTTAGCTTTTGATGAGTATATAGAAATCCATGCCTTAGTAAAATTTACTAAGATAAATCTCTTCATCATCTACAATAACTCATGATGAAAAAAAAAAAAAAAACAAAAACTCATGATGGTAGCCAAAAGAATGTAAGTGTATGCAGAAGTCTGCATGTATCCAGGCATCAGGTAGGACTCAACAAAGGAAAAGTTTTAAAATATAAATATATGATTTACAAAGTAGTCTGAGAAGAAGGCAGAAGAGGTGCTTATGTGCTGGGCCTCTGGAGGATCTAGTCTGAGGTCAAAGGCCTGGAGCTCAGTATATGTCCTTACTGTAAAGCTCAAGGGTTGGGGTTCAAAGGCTGGAGAGCCTGTGCTCAAGCCAGGAGGAACTGGAATGTCCAAAGGCTATGACAAAACCTAGAGCTCTGAAGAAGCAAATGGGCAGGTTCCTTTCCTCCTGCCCTGTGTGTTTCATCAAGACCACAGGCCTACTGGGTGAGCCACCCACAGACCAGGAGGCCTTCTTCAGCTTGTGGATGACAGGTAATCGTCCAGGTGCAACCAAAACAGTCCTTCCCTAAAGAGGCTTTCCCTCTTTAAGTCAAGGTGACACCACAACCATTGTAATAAAAGTTCACCTGTGTTCTTTCTCTCCTCATATAAAGGTTTTCTTCCATATAATAGATATTGTCTCATTACTGTCTCAATAATGTTATATGTACATTCACATTATGGGGAAACAAAGTACAACTGATTCTATTATATAATTATTTCTTCAGTTATAGCAATTCTTTAAATTATGTTCAAATCAAATAATGCTAGAAAACTCTGAGTAACCCCAGAGTAGATTTTGAAGATTCTAGCATTTTCATCTAGGTAGATATATGTGTCAATGTTTTGTAAATAATTTTAATTCTAACAGAAGTTTTAGGCAGAATTATCTTTTAATTTATTCTTGTGTAAATGGGTTGAAAACAGCATAAGTTTTCAACCAAGTATCTTAAAACATTTAAGTGAATCCAAATATTTGAGAATAGTTTTGTTGTGAATCTAGAAAGCAAAGAAAATCATCTGTGGCATAAGATCCCACTGCTGTGGCCTTCTCAGTAGTGAAAACCTGGTATCATTGCAACTCGTTCACCAATATTTCTTTTTCCTTTCTAATTTAAAGACTATTATATAAGCCTGCCAGGAAAGCACTATTATTATGCAATTGAATTTTACTTCTGATTAGCTGTGTACCTCTCTTATTAGCGTCATAGCACCTTATTTTTTCTTGCCTTGGCTGAGTTCGTTAAGAACCCTTACTCCAGATTTATGTTTTAGATGCCCAACTTCTTTTTCCTTTCTTTGCCCTTCTTATTGTTTTACTCAAGTGATAAGCATACTACTTTTATTCTCCCACCATCTATTCTTGGCGAGAGTGTTGTCTCTCCTACCAGCGACAGCTGCGGTTGAGTCATTCCGCTAGCATGGAATGCGCCTTTCTGTCAATGGATGCAAGCGCATCTTGGGCTTCACAGACTACCTCTGTATGCTTCAGTGGGAAAGGCTCCAGGAACCTGTGGTCAACTCAGCCTTCAAACCCAACTACCCTGCATACTGTGAAACAACAAGGATGGCAAGAAATGAAGCTTCACTAGCAACAGACACGGCAGATTGATGGAATGTGCTCAGCCGCAGTCCAAATCTTCACTCCTGGGTCAGCACTCTGCTTGCCTACCTTAGGTGGAGTGTTGACCTCTAGATCAGCCCACTGGATGTTTCTTTTCCATGGGTATCCTCTTCGCCTGGTGGCTTTTACTACAATTGTGTTCAAATAAAGCTCACTTTATCTTAAAAACTGCATTTCAAAATTGTGGATTCTAGATTCCCAAATCTGTATACCACAGAAATCTTTTCCCTGTATTCATGATTAACTCTTCATCCATCCCAATAATCATCAATAACAAATGCAGTTAATAAAGTTTCTTTTTCTCTGAGCAGTCAGTAAGATGCTCAGGATAAATAATTATCTTTTCACTTGCTCCTCAGTTCAAGTTGCCTGAGGAACTTCCATCCCCTGACTCCTCCACTCTAAGTCTGAATACTCATGAGACTTATTTGCATCTTCCTTTTGGTGTGGGGGGACAGAAGTACAACCAAGAAGAGATCTAGTTAGTCTGGTTTTGTCTCCTGTGTTTGGTCCTGCCCTGGGCCTTCTCTGTGTCTTTCAGTCAGTCCTTGCTCTGCCCTCTGCAACCCAGAAGCTCAGGATGGCTGTGTTCCATTTGGTTACCACCAGCGATGACGCCTTCGGCTTTTGTTCTCAGTGGTCTTCCTGCGCTTGGCTGAGACAGGTGTCACTAGATAGCACCGGGATTCTATGACATCTCCACTGGAGTAACTGCTTCAGAAATCCCCAGAGGGAAGCAAACTTCTGTTTTTCTGTTCAGGCCTGTCCTGTGCATCCAGTCACATGTCAGGGACATAATCCTTACTGTTCCCTGTTCTTCAGCAATGGGAAGAAGGCAGAGGAAAGCAAGGAAGTCATATGTTTAGCACTTAACGTGCTTTTGTTCCAAAGCTTTCTCTTGTTTCTTTCTTTTTTATATAAAAAAGGAGAAATCTGTTTTGTCTTAGGTAATCCAGAGGCACGTGGTGTACAACTGAGAGGAGTAAGCCCCTCTCTTGCTGGCTTTGGTGGTATTTTCACTTGGTCTCATCATTTTGCCTTCCCTGAAACTCACAATGAAATACTCACATTACAGAATGTGTGTGCCCAGCCAGGGTGGCACAGGAGAAGAACTGAGGAGATGTCTTCTGTTGATATTTCTCACCTTTTTGCTATATGGAATTTACAAATTGGTCAGGATCTTTGTAACTAGGCTAGGTGTTAGTTGCCATCAAGTAAGATCTAGGGATATTCTGCATTTCCACTTACATTTTCTGTTCCATATTTAAAAAAATAAAAATAGCTTTGCATGAAACATTTTTGTTGTATGTACCCTTTGAACATATAGTTTTGGGGTTGTGAGATTAATGTCGTCATCAAGAAGACATACGCCCCCAATGCTATGACTGCAAAGTGTTTGCTTTTTTGTTTTAGAAGTCAGTAGTATGTGTGAAAGTAACTGACTCACAATTTGGTATCTTAGATTGTAAGTTATTTTATTTATTTCCTAAAGGGATTTCTTGGCACTTCTTGCTTTCTAAAATGCACCACTCTTTTGTAGAACATTTTCCAATTTCTCAGGGTCATTTTAATTTTACTCCCATTTTATATCTTTCTTTGGAAAATGAGTCTACTTCTTTTTTATTTATTCACTGTGTAGCCTGTTTCTTTTTTTGAAGCTGGAGCTGGATCTATTTTTATAATGTGGGTTTATTCTCCAGGACATAAAAAGTTTAGAGTTAAAAATCTGACATGTTAATTTCAATGTAATTTTTCTTTTATTTGTCCATTAACAATAACAATGCTAGTAAAAATGATTAGTAGACAAAGGCAGCTTTGTGAGTTTGGGTGTGGAAGGTATGTGTGGAATCTACTCAATTGTATGAACTCCTTGACTTATAACTGCTATTATAAATCACAGGGCCATGTGGTTAATCTTCTGAGTGCGTCAATAAAGCGCTCCAGCTTTGCAGCCTCCCAGGGCTTTCAATTTCAGTCATATCTGAGTCCTGCCTATAAACTTAGGGTCAATAAACAGGTTAGAGATAAACAGAAGAGAAATTTTTTATTAAAAGTAATGTGAGACGCTGAGGGAAGCTTAGCTAATTCAGGAAGAAATAAAGATCTGAGCAGTGCAAGGATGCAGGTGTGGCCGCCTGCATGGGGGCAGAACTGGCGACATCTGCTAGAAACGCCACAGATGAGGACTGGGCTTTGTCACTCAGTCTCCTCTTCCATCCAGCATATCCGCAGGATATGCATCAGCTTCCTGATGCATTGGGTTTATTAAAGAGGGGGCTGCTCCTAGAGTTACAAGTGTAGAGCTGCTACAACAACTGCTGAATTTCAGTCCTGGGCATTACTCATGAAATCCTTAGAGAAGCA
The DNA here is from genome assembly GCA_004027165.1 of Ctenomys sociabilis. NCBI lineage: Eukaryota > Metazoa > Chordata > Mammalia > Rodentia > Ctenomyidae > Ctenomys > Ctenomys sociabilis. Next base: position 54,371 of record PVKA01012800.1, read on the forward strand.
CTCTCTCGATTCCATTATGTTTTAATTTAATTTTTTATGTGCTATAAATTTTACAAAATGTGTATCTTGAAGACACAACATAGGAAAAGGGCTCTTGAATTGACACTAAGGGTCCGGTGCCTCAGATTTCTCCTAGCTATTAAGTAGCTATGTGTGTGTGGACAAATCCCTTAGTCCCTGTGAACCAAAGTTCATGCATTTCCCCTGCATCTAAGTCATTTTAAACCAACAGACAGTAACTGCAATAGAAAGTAGCACGTCTGTACCCAGCATGGCCCTATATTCTTGCACTACTATCTGCATCTTTCTATAGTAAACCCAGGAACAAGACAGGTACAATTAAAAGAACAATTTTAAAAAGTTTTGGAATATTTTATTAGATAGAGAGATTAGATTGACTGAACAATTAGAGCACAGAAAACAGGTATAGGCAGGATCATTCTCCTAGGTAAACTATGATGCTATATCAACTGACAATATAAAAAGAAACTGTCACAACAACCAACAGATTGTTGTATTTTAACACATCTATTTCAAAAATTGATTGAGAAAAGAAAAGACAAGTAAATACGTATTGTAAGGCCCGCAATTTTTAATATTGAGAATTTAGAAAATTTGTTGAAATGTATGTATTTTCCCCCCACATTTTCCTCTTTTATGTTCCTTGCAGTTAGCCAGGTTATTTTGTGAACAATTTTCTCTGAAAAAGTTTGTGCCAGAAAATCTAAAAGCAAAAATTGCCAGCAAGATATTTCTCTTTTTGGGTTTTCCTGATTTAACTAAAATCTGCACCAGTAAGTGGAATATGATGAGTGCAGAGATTATAAATAGAGGGAAAAGCCAATGTCTCTGAGGGGGACTGATGCAGGCAGCAGGTATCAGCTTAGACTCACAAGAGATGAGTTCCAGGTGAAGAAGGAGAGCATGACTACATAGCTCTGATGAGCTTTCTTGTTTATTATTTCTGAGTCATGTCAGTTGCCCTGTGCATTTCAATTACCTGGAGTCTTTTTCTTAGCATCTTTGCTATTGCTCACCATTTTGTGTCCTTCTGGGTCATATATTTAAATTATTTTGTACAGTGGACACAATCTTACAGTAAGTGCATATTCCCTGAAACAGTGGCTTTAAAATCAGTTAATACAGCTGACCAAATAGCTCAGTGGATTAAAGCACTTGCAAGCAGACACAGGGGCTGGGGATTCGATCTCTGGGCCTGCTTGCCATCCCTGCCCCACGGATGCACTGAGTTGGCAATTGGGACTGGGCATGCTGGTAATCCCAGCTCTTGGGAGGCTCTAAACAGGTGGATCACTACTAGTCTGATCTAGTAGTGAGACCCTGAACACCATGTAGATCTTTCCTTAAGTTCAGGGTGTTAGCAGGGCTACCTTGTGAGTTCAAAGCCAGCCTGAGCTATGTTGTAAGACTCTGACTCAAAAAAACCAACAAAAATAAACACAACCAGTTAATAGAAGGAAGAAGACAGTACACTTCATTCTGTAATTGAATAAGTATTTTTTCTGTTGTTGTTGTGGTGTGTGAGTTTGTGTGTGATGTTACAAATTACTGCACAGGTTCACTTTCTTGCAGCTTGAGGAAAATACTTTATACATTTATTATAAAATGTGTAGGCTAGCAACAAATTCTTTGTTTTCATTTCTTTAAGAAAGTAATTGTGTCTTTATAAGATAGTGGATATAAAATTATCTTTGTAGCTTTTTCTTTGACACTTTTCATCCCCTGCCTGTTGGCCTGCATGATTTGGGATGGGATTCAGTGGATACTCTTGCATTTCCTTATTAACAGTGCATCATATTTTGTTAATTCCATCTACCTGTTGGTCTTCAGTATTTTTACTGTTGCATAAAATGTATTCATTGGGCTTCCTAGGTATATAAATTAATATTTTATCCATGAATGTGGTGAGATTTCTGTCTGTACAGATTGTTTTAAACTGACAAGGGAATACTTTTATCTATTATTGTTTCAAATATTGTCCTTTGTCCCTCCTGGAGATTTCAGTGTTACTAGGTTGGCATGCCTTGGGATGCATCATGCACACCTGAAATTGTGTCTTTCTCTTCATTCTTTTCTTCAGACTACCTAAGGTCTACTGGTTTATCTTTGCTAATTTACTTTCTTTTATTTATTTATTTATTTATTTATTTATTTAGTCTTTTTAGACAGGGTCTCACTATGCAGTTCAGGCTGGCCTCAAGCTCACTTTGTAGCTCAGGCTGGTCTTGAACTCACAACAATCCTCCTGCCTCAGCCTCCCGAGTGTTGGGATTACAGGCATGCACCACCACGCCCGGCGCTAATTTACTTTCTGCTGCCAGTTCAATTCTAGATCATATATTTTTTTCATTATTCACTGTTTAATTTCAGAATTAACTCTTATGACTTA